>JAVIAB010000047.1:102435605-102704489 GCA_032433765.1 Megaustenia siamemsis | reverse complement strand
CAACTTTACTCCTCTCCTACAACCATATTGACAAACTTTACTCCTCTCCTACAACCATATTTACAACCTTTACTCCTCTCCTACAACCATATTGACAAACTTTACTCCTCTCCTACAACCATATTGACAAACTTTACTCCTCTCCTACAACCATATTGACAACCTTACTCCCTCCTACAACCATATTGACAACCTTTACTCCTCTCCTACAACCATATTGACAACCTTTACTCCTCTCCTACAACCATATTGACAACCTTTACTCCTCTCCTACAACCATATTGACAAACTTTACTCCTCTCCTACAACCATATTGACAACTTTACTCCCCTCCTACAACCATATTTACAACCTTTACTCCTCTCCTACAACCATATTGACAAACTTTACTCCTCTCCTACAACCATATTGACAACCTTTACTCCTCTCCTACAACCATATTGACAACCTTTACTCCTCTCCTACAACCATATTGACAACCTTTACTCCTCTCCTACAACCATATTGACAAACTTTACTCCTCTCCTACAACCATATTGACAAACTTTACTCCCCTCCTACAACCATATTTACAACCTTTACTCCTCTCCTACAACCATATTGACAAACTTTACTCCTCTCCTACAACCATATTGACAACTTTACTCCTCTCCTACAACCATATTTACAACCTTTACTCCCCTCCTACAACCATATTGACAACTTTACTCCTCTCCTACAACCTATTTACAACCTTTACTCCTCTCCTACAACCATATTGACAACTTTACTCCTCTCCTACAACCATATTGACAACCTTACTCCTCTCCTACAACCATATTGACAACTTTACTCCTCTCCTACAACCATATTGACAACTTTACTCCTCTCCTACAACCATATTGACAACCTTTACTCCTCTCCTACAACCATATTGACAAACTTTACTCCTCTCCTACAACCATATTGACAAATTTACTCCTCTCCTACAACCATATTGACAAACTTTACTCCTCTCCTACAACCATATTGACAAACTTTACTCCTCTCCTACAACCATATTGACAAACTTTACTCCTCTCCTACAACCATATTGACAAACTTTACTCCCTCCTACAACCATATTTACAACCTTTACTCCTCTCCTACAACCATATTGACAAACTTTACTCCTCTCCTACAACCATATTGACAACCTTTACTCCTCTCCTACAACCATATTGACAAACCTTACTCCTCTCCTACAACCATATTGACAAACTTTACTCCTCTCCTACAACCATATTGACAAACTTTACTCCTCTCCTACAACCATATTGACAACTTTACTCCTCTCCTACAACCATATTGACAAACTTTACTCCTCTCCTACAACCATATTGACAACTTTACTCCTTCCTACAACCATATTGACAAACTTTACTCCTCTCCTACAACCATATTGACAAACTTTACTCCTCTCCTACAACCATATTGACAACCTTACTCCTCTCCTACAACCATATTACAACCTTTACTCCTCTCCTACAACCATATTGACAAACTTTACTCCTCTCCTACAACCATATTGACAAACTTTACTCCTCTCCTAAAACCATATTGACAACTTTACTCCTCTCCTACAACCATATTGACAAACTTTACTCCTCTCCTACAACCATATTGACAAACTTTACTCCTCTCCTACAACCATATTGACAAACTTTACTCCTCTCCTACAACCATATTGACAACCTTTACTCCTCTCCTACAACCATATTGACAACCTTACTCCTCTCCTACAACCATATTGACAACCTTACTCCTCTCCTACAACCATATTGACAACCTTTACTCCTCTCCTACAACCATATTGACAACCTACTCCTCTCCTACAACCATATTGACAAACTTTACTCCTCTCCTACAACCATATTGACAACCTTTACTCCTCTCCTACAACCATATTTAAACTTTACTCCTCTCCTACAACCATATTGACAAACTTTACTCCCCTCCTACAACCATATTGACAAACTTTACTCCTCTCCTACAACCATATTGACAACTTTACTCCTCTCCTACAACCATATTGACAACTTTACTCCTCTCCTACAACCATATTGACAAACTTTACTCCTCTCCTACAACCATATTGACAAACTTTACTCCCCTCCTACAACCATATTGACAACCTTTACTCCTCTCCTACAACCATATTGACAAACTTTACTCCTCTCCTACAACCATATTGACAACCTTTACTCCTCTCCTACAACCATATTGACAAACTTTACTCCTCTCCTACAACCATATTGACAAACTTTACTCCTCTCCTACAACCATATTGACAAACTTTACTCCTCTCCTACAACCATATTGACAAACTTTACTCCTCTCCTACAACCATATTGACAAACTTTACTCCTCTCCTACAACCATATTGACAACTTTACTCCCTTCCTACA
Organism: Megaustenia siamemsis; assembly: GCA_032433765.1. Classification (NCBI taxonomy): domain Eukaryota; kingdom Metazoa; phylum Mollusca; class Gastropoda; order Stylommatophora; family Ariophantidae; genus Megaustenia; species Megaustenia siamemsis. Next base: position 102,702,063 of record JAVIAB010000047.1, on the reverse strand, counting down.
ACCATATTGACAAACTTTACTCCTCTCCTACAACCATATTGACAAACTTTACTCCTCTCCTACAACCATATTGACAACCTTTACTCCCCTCCTACAACCATATTACAACTTTACTCCTCTCCTACAACCATATTGACAAACTTTACTCCTCTCCTACAACCATATTGACAAACTTTACTCCTCTCCTAAAACCATATTTACAAACTTTACTCCTCTCCTACAACCATATTGACAAACTTTACTCCTCTCCTACAACCATATTGACAAACTTTACTCCTCTCCTACAACCATATTGACAACCTTTACTCTCTCCTACAACCATATTGACAACCTTTACTCCTCTCCTACAACCATATTGACAACCTTACTCCTCTCCTACAACCATATTGACAAACTTTACTCCCCTCCTACAACCATATTGACAACCTTTACTCCTCTCCTACAACCATATTGACAAACTTTACTCCTCTCCTACAACCATATTGACAACCTTTACTCCCTCCTACAACCATATTGACAAACCTTACTCCTCTCCTACAACCATATTGACAAACTTTACTCCTCTCCTACAACCATATTGACAAACTTTACTCCTCTCCTACAACCATATGACAAACTTTACTCCTCTCCTACAACCATATTGACAAACTTTACTCCTCTCCTACAACATATTGACAAACTTTACTCCTCTCCTACAACCATATTGACAAACTTTACTCCTCTCCTACAACCATATTGACAATTTTTACTCCTTCCTACAACATATTGACAAACTTTACTCCTCTCCTACAACCATATTGACAAACTTTACTCCCTCCTACAACCATATTTACAACTTTACTCCCCTCCTACAACCATATTTACAACTTTACTCCCTCCTACAACCATATTGACAACCTTTACTCCTCTCCTACAACCATATTGACAACCTTTACTCCTCTCCTACAACCATATTGACAACCTTACTCCTCTCCTACAACCATATTGACAAACTTTACTCCCCTCCTACAACCATATTGACAAACTTTACTCCCCTCCTACAACCATATTTACAACCTTTACTCCTCTCCTACAACCATATTTACAAACTTTACTCCCCTCCTACAACAATATTGACAAACTTTACTCCTCTCCTACAACCATATTGACAAACTTTACTCCTCTCCTACAACCATATTGACAACCTTTACTCCCTCCTACAACCATATTGACAAACTTTACTCCTCTCCTACAACCATATTGACAAACTTTACTCCTCTCCTACAACCATATTGACAAACTTTACTCCTCTCCTACAACCATATTGACAAATTTTACCCTCCTACAACCATATTGACAACCTTTACTCCTCTCCTACAACCATATTGACAAACTTTACTCCTCTCCTACAACCATATTGACAAACTTTACTCCTCTCCTACAACCATATTGACAACCTTTACTCCCCTCCTACAACCATATTGACAACTTTACTCTCTCCTACAACATATTACAACTTTACTCCTCTCCTACAACCATATTGACAACTTTACTCCTCTCCTACAACCATATTGACAACCTTTACTCCTCTCCTACAACCATATTGACAACCTTTACTCCTCTCCTACAACCATATTGACAAACTTTACTCCCCTCCTACAACATATTTACAACCTTTACTCCTCTCCTACAACCATATTGACAAACTTTACTCCTCTCCTACAACCATATTGACAAACTTTACTCCTCTCCTACAACCATATTTACAACCTTTACTCCCTCCTACAACCATATTGACAACCTTACTCTCTCCTACAACCATATTGACAAACCTTACTCCTCTCCTACAACCATATTGACAACCTTTACTCCTCTCCTACAACCATATTGACAAACTTTACTCCTCTCCTACAACCATATTGACAAACTTTACTCCCCTCCTACAACCATATTTACAAACTTTACTCCTCTCCTACAACCATATTGACAAACTTTACTCCTCTCCTACAACCATATTGACAACTTTACTCCTCTCCTACAACCATATTGACAACCTTTACTCCTCTCCTACAACCATATTGACAAACTTTACTCCTCTCCTACAACCATATTGACAACTTTACTCCTCTCCTACAACCATATTGACAAACTTTACTCCCCTCCTACAACCATATTTACAAAACTTTACTCCTCTCCTACAACCATATTGACAAACTTACTCCTCTCCTACAACCATATTGACAAACTTTACTCCTCTCCTACAACCATATTGACAACTTTACTCCCTCCTACAACCATATTGACAAACTTTACTCCTCTCCTACAACCATATTGACAACCTTTACTCCTCTCCTACAACCATATTGACAACCTTACTCCTCTCCTACAACCATATTGACAACCTTTACTCCTCTCCTACAACCATATTACAACCTTTACTCCTCTCCTACAACCATATTGACAAACTTACTCCCCTCCTACAACCATATTGACAAACTTTACTCCTCTCCTACAACCATATTGACAAACTTTACTCCTCTCCTACAACCATATTGACAACTTTACTCCTCTCCTACAACCATATTGACAAACTTTACTCCTCTCCTACAACCATATTGACAACCTTTACTCTCTCTACAACCATATTGACAACCTTTACTCCTCTCCTACAACCATATTGACAACTTTACTCCTCTCCTACAACCATATTGACAAACTTTACTCCCTCCTACAACCATATTTACAACCTTTACTCCTCTCCTACAACCATATTGACAAACTTTACTCCTCTCCTACAACCATATTGACAACCTTTACTCCCTCCTACAACCATATTGACAAACCTTACTCCTCTCCTACAACCATATTGACAACTTTACTCCTCTCCTACAACCATATTGACAAACTTTACTCCTCTCCTACAACCATATTGACAAACTTTACTCCTCTCCTACAACCATATTGACAAACTTTACTCCTCTCCTACAACCATATTGACAAACTTACTCTTCCTACAACCATATTGACAACCTTTACTCCTCTCCTACAACCATATTGACAAACTTTACTCCTCTCCTACAACCATATTGACAAACTTTACTCCCTTCCTACAACCATATTGACAAACTTTACTCCTCTCCTAAAACCATATTGACAAACTTTACTCCTCTCCTACACCATATTGACAAACTTTACTCCTCTCCTACAACCATATTGACAAACTTTACTCCTCTCCTACAACCATATTGACAAACTTTACTCCTCTCCTACAACCATATTGACAAACTTTACTCCTTCCTACAACCATATTGACAAACTTTACTCCTCTCCTACAACCATATTGACAAACTTTACTCCTCTCCTACAACCATATTGACAAACTTTACTCCCTCCTACAACCATATTTGAACCTTTACTCCCTCTCCTACAACCATATTGACAAACTTTACTCCTCTCCTACAACCATATTGACAATTTTTACTCCCTTCCTACAACCATATTGACAAACTTTACTCCTCTCCTACAACCATATTGACAAACTTTACTCCTCTCCTACAACCATATTGACAACCTTTACTCCCTCCTACAACCATATTTACAAACTTTACTCCCCTCCTACAACCATATTGACAACCTTTACTCCTCTCCTACAACCATATTGACAACCTTTACTCCTCTCCTACAACCATATTGACAACCTTTACTCCTCTCCTACAACCATATTGACAAACTTTACTCCCTCCTACAACCATATTGACAAACTTTACTCCCCTCCTACAACCATATTTGACAACCTTACTCCTCTCCTACAACCATATTGACAAACTTTACTCCCTCCTACAACCATATTGACAAACTTTACTCCTCTCCTACAACCATATTGACAAACTTTACCTCTCCTACAAACATATTGACAACCTTTACTCCCCTCCTACAACCATATTGACAAACTTTACTCCTCTCCTACAACCATATTGACAAACTTTACTCCTCTCCTACAACCATATTGACAAACTTTACTCCTCTCCTACAACCATATTGACAAACTTTACTCCCCTCCTACAACCATATTGACAACCTTTACTCCTCTCCTACAACCATATTGACAAACTTTACTCCTCTCCTACAACCATATTGACAAACTTTACTCCTCTCCTACAACCATATTACAACCTTTACTCCCCTCCTACAACCATATTGACAACCTTTACTCCTCTCCTACAACCATATTGACAACCTTTACTCCTCTCCTACAACCATATTGACAACTTTACTCCTCTCCTACAACCATATTGACAACCTTTACTCCTCTCCTACAACCATATTGACAAACTTTACTCCTCTCCTACAACCATATTGACAAACTTTACTCCCCTCCTACAACCATATTTACAAACTTTACTCCTCTCCTACAACCATATTGACAAACTTTACTCCTCTCCTACAACCATATTGACAAACTTTACTCCTCTCCTACAACCATATTACAAACTTTACTCCCCTCCTACAACCATATTGACAACCTTTACTCCTCTCCTACAACCATATTGACAACCTTTACTCCTCTCCTACAACCATATTGACAACCTTTACTCCTCTCCTACAACCATATTGACAAACTTTACTCCTCTCCTACAACCATATTGACAAACTTTACTCCCCTCCTACAACCATATTACAACCTTTACTCCTCTCCTACAACCATATTGACAAACTTTACTCCTCTCCTACAACCATATTGACAACTTTACTCCTCTCCTACAACCATATTGACAACCTTTACTCCTCTCCTACAACCATATTGACAACCTTTACTCCTCTCCTACAACCATATTGACAAACTTTACTCCTCTCCTACAACCATATTGACAAAACTTTACTCCCCTCCTACAACCATATTTACAACCTTTACTCCTCTCCTACAACCATATTGACAAACTTTACTCCTCTCCTACAACCATATTGACAAACTTTACTCCTCTCCTACAACCATATTTACAACTTTACTCCCTCCTACAACCATATTGACAAACTTTACTCCTCTCCTACAACCATATTGACAACCTTTACTCCTCTCCTACAACCATATTGACAAACTTTACTCCTCTCCTACAACCATATTGACAACCTTTACTCCTCTCCTACAACCATATTGACAACCTTTACTCCTCTCCTACAACCATATTGACAAACTTTACTCCCTCCTACAACCATATTGACAAACTTTACTCCTCTCCTACAACCATATTGACAAACTTTACTCCTCTCCTACAACCATATTGACAAACTTTACTCCTCTCCTACAACCATATTGACAAACTTTACTCCTCTCCTACAACCATATTGACAACCTTACTCCTCTCCTACAACCATATTGACAACTTTACTCCTCTCCTACAACCATATTTACAACCTTTACTCCTCTCCTACAACCATATTGACAAACTTTACTCCCCTCCTACAACCATATTTACAACCTTTACTCCTCTCCTACAACCATATTGACAAACTTTACTCCTCTCCTACAACCATATTGACAAACCTTTACTCCCCTCCTACAACCATATTGACAAACCTTACTCCTCTCCTACAACCATATTGACAAACTTTACTCCTCTCCTACAACCATATTGACAAACTTTACTCCTCTCCTACAACCATATTGACAAACTTTACTCCTCTCCTAAAACCATATTGACAAACTTTACTCCTCTCCTACAACAATATTGACAAACTTTACTCCTCTCCTACAACCATATTGACAAACTTTACTCCTCTCCTACAACCATATTGACAAACTTTACTCCTCTCCTACAACCATATTGACAAACTTTACTCCCTCCTACAACCATATTGACAAACTTTACTCCTCTCCTAAAACCATATTGACAAACTTTACTCCTCTCCTACAACCATATTGACAAACTTTACTCCTCTCCTACAACCATATTGACAAACTTTACTCCTCTCCTACAACCATATTGACAAACTTTACTCCTCTCCTACAACCATATTGACAACCTTTACTCCCTTCCTACAACCATATTGACAAACTTTACTCCTCTCCTACAACCATATTGACAACCTTTACTCCTCTCCTACAACCATATTTACAACTTTACTCCCCTCCTACAACCATATTGACAAACTTTACTCCCTCCTACAACCATATTTACAAACTTTACTCCCCTCCTACAACCATATTGACAAACTTTACTCCCTCCTACAACAATATTGACAAACTTTACTCCTCTCCTACAACCATATTGACAAACTTTACTCCTCTCCTACAACCATATTGACAAACTTTACTCCTCTCCTACAACCATATTGACAACCTTTACTCCCCTCCTACAACCATATTACAACCTTTACTCCTCTCCTACAACCATATTGACAAACTTTACTCCTCTCCTAAAACCATATTACAACTTTACTCCTCTCCTACAACCATATTGACAAACTTTACTCCTCTCCTACAACAATATTGACAACTTTACTCCTCTCCTACAACCATATTGACAACCTTTACTCCTCTCCTACAACCATATTGACAAACTTTACTCCTCTCCTACAACCATATTTACAAACCTTTACTCCCTCCTACAACCATATTTACAAACTTTACTCCCCTCCTACAACCATATTTACAACCTTTACTCCTCTCCTACAACCATATTGACAAACTTTACTCCTCTCCTACAACCATATTGACAACCTTTACTCCCCTCCTACAACCATATTGACAAACCTTACTCCTCTCCTACAACCATATTGACAAACTTTACTCCTCTCCTACAACCATATTGACAAACTTTACTCCCTCCTACAACCATATTGACAAACTTTACTCCTCTCCTACAACCATATTGACAAACTTTACTCCTCTCCTACAACCATATTGACAAACTTTACTCCTCTCCTACAACCATATTGACAAACTTTACTCCTCTCCTACAACCATATTGACAAACTTTACTCCTCTCCTACAACCATATTGACAACTTTTACTCCCTTCCTACAACCATATTGACAAACTTTACTCCTCTCCTACAACCATATTGACAAACTTTACTCCTCTCCTACAACCATATTTACAAACTTTACTCCCTCCTACAACCATATTGACAAACTTTACTCCCTCCTACAACCATATTGACAAACTTTACTCCTCTCCTACAACCATATTGACAACCTTTACTCCTCTCCTACAACCATATTGACAACCTTTACTCCTCTCCTACAACCATATTGACAAACTTTACTCCTCTCCTACAACCATATTGACAAACTTTACTCCTCTCCTACAACCATATTGACAAACTTTACTCCTCTCCTACAACCATATTGACAAACTTTACTCCTCTCCTACAACCATATTGACAACCTTTACTCCTCTCCTACAACCATATTGACAACCTTTACTCCTCTCCTACAACCATATTGACAACTTTACTCCTCTCCTACAACCATATTGACAACCTTTACTCCTCTCCTACAACCATATTGACAACCTTTACTCCTCTCCTACAACCATATTGACAACCTTTACTCCTCTCCTACAACCATATTGACAAACTTTACTCCCTCCTACAACCATATTGACAAACTTTACTCCTCTCCTACAACCATATTGACAAACTTTACTCCTCTCCTACAACCATATTTACAACCTTTACTCCCTCCTACAACCATATTGACAACCTTTACTCCTCTCCTACAACCATATTGACAACCTTACTCCTCTCCTACAACCATATTGACAACCTTTACTCCTCTCCTACAACCATATTGACAACTTTACTCCTCTCCTACAACCATATTGACAACCTTTACTCCTCTCCTACAACCATATTGACAAACTTTACTCCCCTCCTACAACCATATTGACAAACTTTACTCCTCTCCTACAACCATATTGACAAACTTTACTCCTCTCCTACAACCATATTGACAAACTTTACTCCTCTCCTACAACCATATTGACAAACTTTACTCCTCTCCTACAACCATATTGACAACTTTACTCCTCTCCTACAACCATATTGACAACCTTTACTCCTCTCCTACAACCATATTTACAACCTTTACTCCTCTCCTACAACCATATTGACAAACTTTACTCCCCTCCTACAACCATATTGACAAACCTTTACTCCTCTCCTACAACCATATTGACAAACTTTACTCCTCTCCTACAACCATATTGACAACTTTACTCCTCTCCTACAACCATATTGACAAACCTTACTCCTCTCCTACAACCATATTGACAAACTTTACTCCTCTCCTACAACCATATTGACAAACTTTACTCCTCTCCTACAACCATATTGACAAACTTTACTCCTCTCCTACAACCATATTGACAAACTTTACTCCTCTCCTACAACCATATTGACAAACTTTACTCCTCTCCTACAACCATATTGACAAACTTTACTCCTCTCCTACAACCATATTGACAAACTTTACTCCTCTCCTACAACCATATTGACAACCTTTACTCCTCTCCTACAACCATATTGACAAACTTTACTCCTCTCCTACAACCATATTGACAAACTTTACTCCCCTCCTACAACCATATTGACAACCTTTACTCCTCTCCTACAACCATATTGACAAACTTTACTCCTCTCCTACAACCATATTGACAAACTTTACTCCCTCCTACAACCATATTGACAAACCTTACTCCTCTCCTACAACCATATTGACAAACTTTACTCCTCTCCTACAACCATATTGACAAACTTTACTCCTCTCCTACAACCATATTGACAAACTTTACTCCTCTCCTACAACCATATTGACAAACTTTACTCCTCTCCTACAACCATATTGACAAACTTTACTCCTCTCCTACAACCATATTGACAAACTTTACTCCTCTCCTACAACCATATTGACAAACTTTACTCCTCTCCTACAACCATATTGACAACTTTACTCCTCTCCTACAACCATATTGACAAACTTTACTCCTCTCCTACAACCATATTGACAAACTTTACTCCTCTCCTACAACATATTGACAAACTTTACTCCTCTCCTACAACCATATTGACAACTTTACTCCTCTCCTACAACCATATTGACAAACTTTACTCCTCTCCTACAACCATATTGACAAACTTTACTCCCTCCTACAACCATATTGACAAACTTTACTCCTCTCCTACAACCATATTGACAAACTTTACTCCTCTCCTACAACCATATTTACAAACTTTACTCCCCTCCTACAACCATATTTACAAACTTTACTCCTCTCCTACAACCATATTGACAAACTTTACTCCTCTCCTACAACCATATTGACAACCTTTACTCCTCTCCTACAACCATATTGACAACCTTTACTCCTCTCCTACAACCATATTGACAACTTTACTCCTCTCCTACAACCATATTGACAAACTTTACTCCCCTCCTACAACCATATTGACAAACTTTACTCCCCTCCTACAACCATATTGACAACTTTACTCCTCTCCTACAACCATATTGACAAACTTTACTCCCCTCCTACAACCATATTGACAAACTTTACTCCTCTCCTACAACCATATTGACAAACTTTACTCCTCTCCTACAACATATTGACAACCTTTACTCCTCTCCTACAACCATATTGACAAACTTTACTCCTCTCCTACAACCATATTGACAAACTTTACTCCCTCCTACAACAATATTGACAAACTTTACTCCTCTCCTACAACCATATTGACAAACTTTACTCCTCTCCTACAACCATATTGACAAACTTTACTCCTCTCCTACAACCATATTGACAACCTTTACTCCCTCCTACAACCATATTACAACCTTTACTCCTCTCCTACAACCATATTGACAAACTTTACTCCTCTCCTACAACCATATTGACAAACTTTACTCCTCTCCTACAACCATATTACAAACTTTACTCCTCTCCTACAACCATATTGACAAACTTTACTCCTCTCCTACAACCATATTGACAAACTTTACTCCTCTCCTACAACCATATTGACAACTTTACTCCCCTCCTACAACCATATTGACAACCTTTACTCCTCTCCTACAACCATATTGACAAACTTTACTCCTCTCCTACAACCATATTGACAAACTTTACTCCCTCCTACAACCATATTGACAAACTTTACTCCTCTCCTACAACCATATTGACAAACTTTACTCCCTCCTACAACAATATTGACAAACTTTACTCCTCTCCTACAACCATATTGACAAACTTTACTCCTCTCCTACAACCATATTGACAAACTTTACTCCTCTCCTACAACCATATTGACAACCTTTACTCCTCTCCTACAACCATATTGACAACCTTTACTCCTCTCCTACAACCATATTGACAAACTTTACTCCTCTCCTACAACCATATTACAAACTTTACTCCTCTCCTACAACCATATTGACAAACTTTACTCCTCTCCTACAACCATATTGACAAACTTTACTCCTCTCCTACAACCATATTGACAACCTTTACTCCTCTCCTACAACCATATTGACAACCTTTACTCCTCTCCTACAACCATATTGACAACCTTTACTCCCTCCTACAACCATATTGACAAACTTTACTCCCTCCTACAACCATATTACAACTTTACTCCTCTCCTACAACCATATTGACAAACTTTACTCCTCTCCTACAACCATATTGACAACCTTTACTCCTCTCCTACAACCATATTGACAAACCTTACTCCTCTCCTACAACCATATTGACAAACTTTACTCCTCTCCTACAACCATATTGACAAACTTTACTCCTCTCCTACAACCATATTGACAAACTTTACTCCTCTCCTACAACCATATTGACAAACTTTACTCCTCTCCTACAACCATATTGACAAACTTTACTCCTCTCCTACAACCATATTGACAAACTTTACTCCTCTCCTACAACCATATTGACAAACTTTACTCCTCTCCTACAACCATATTGACAACTTTACTCCTTCCTACAACCATATTGACAAACTTTACTCCTCTCCTACAACCATATTGACAAACTTTACTCCTCTCCTACAACCATATTTACAAACTTTACTCCCCTCCTACAACCATATTGACAAACTTTACTCCCTCCTACAACCATATTGACAAACTTTACTCCCCTCCTACAACCATATTGACAACCTTTACTCCTCTCCTACAACCATATTGACAACCTTTACTCCTCTCCTACAACCATATTGACAACCTTTACTCCTCTCCTACAACCATATTGACAAACTTTACTCCCTCCTACAACCATATTGACAAACTTTACTCCTCTCCTACAACCATATTGACAAACTTTACTCCTCTCCTACAACCATATTGACAACTTTACTCCCCTCCTACAACCATATTGACAACCTTTACTCCTCTCCTACAACCATATTGACAACCTTTACTCCTCTCCTACAACCATATTGACAACCTTTACTCCTCTCCTACAACCATATTGACAACCTTTACTCCTCTCCTACAACCATATTGACAACCTTTACTCCTCTCCTACAACCATATTGACAAACTTTACTCCTCTCCTACAACATATTGACAAACTTTACTCCTCTCCTACAACCATATTGACAAACTTTACTCCTCTCCTACAACCATATTGACAACCTTTACTCCCCTCCTACAACCATATTGACAACCTTTACTCCTCTCCTACAACCATATTGACAACCTTTACTCCTCTCCTACAACCATATTGACAACCTTTACTCCTCTCCTACAACCATATTGACAACCTTTACTCCTCTCCTACAACCATATTTACAACTTTACTCCTCTCCTACAACCATATTGACAAACTTTACTCCCCTCCTACAACCATATTGACAAACTTTACTCCTCTCCTACAACCATATTGACAAACTTTACTCCTCTCCTACAACCATATTGACAAACTTTACTCCTCTCCTACAACCATATTGACAAACTTTACTCCTCTCCTACAACCATATTGACAACCTTTACTCCTCTCCTACAACCATATTGACAACCTTTACTCCTCTCCTACAACCATATTACAACCTTTACTCCTCTCCTACAACCATATTGACAAACTTTACTCCTCTCCTACAACCATATTGACAACCTTTACTCCTCTCCTACAACCATATTGACAAACTTTACTCCTCTCCTACAACCATATTGACAAACTTTACTCCTCTCCTACAACCATATTGACAAACTTTACTCCTCTCCTACAACCATATTGACAAACTTTACTCCTCTCCTACAACCATATTGACAAACTTTACTCCTCTCCTACAACCATATTGACAAACTTTACTCCTCTCCTACAACCATATTGACAACTTTACTCCCTTCCTACAACCATATTGACAAACTTTACTCCTCTCCTACAACCATATTGACAAACTTTACTCCCCTCCTACAACCATATTGACAACCTTTACTCCTCTCCTACAACCATATTGACAAACTTTACTCCTCTCCTACAACCATATTGACAACCTTTACTCCCCTCCTACAACCATATTGACAAACCTTACTCCTCTCCTACAACCATATTGACAAACTTTACTCCTCTCCTACAACCATATTGACAAACTTTACTCCTCTCCTACAACCATATTGACAAACTTTACTCCTCTCCTACAACCATATTGACAAACTTTACTCCTCTCCTACAACCATATTGACAAACTTTACTCCTCTCCTACAACCATATTGACAAACTTTACTCCTCTCCTACAACCATATTGACAAACTTTACTCCTCTCCTACAACCATATTGACAACTTTACTCCCCTCCTACAACCATATTGACAAAATTTACTCCTCTCCTACAACCATATTGACAAACTTTACTCCTCTCCTACAACCATATTGACAAACTTTACTCCTCTCCTACAACCATATTGACAAACTTTACTCCCTCCTACAACCATATTGACAACCTTTACTCCTCTCCTACAACCATATTGACAACTTTACTCCTCTCCTACAACCATATTGACAACCTTTACTCCTCTCCTACAACCATATTGACAAACTTTACTCCCTCCTACAACCATATTGACAAACTTTACTCCCCTCCTACAACCATATTGACAACCTTTACTCCTCTCCTACAACCATATTTACAAACTTTACTCCCTCCTACAACCATATTGACAAACTTTACTCCTCTCCTACAACCATATTGACAAACTTTACTCCCCTCCTACAACCATATTGACAACCTTTACTCCTCTCCTACAACCATATTGACAAACCTTTACTCCTCTCCTACAACCATATTGACAACCTTTACTCCTCTCCTACAACCATATTGACAAACTTTACTCCCCTCCTACAACAATATTGACAAAATTTACTCCCTCCTACAACCATATTGACAACCTTTACTCCTCTCCTACAACCATATTTACAAACTTTACTCCCCTCCTACAACCATATTGACAAACTTTACTCCTCTCCTACAACCATATTGACAAACTTTACTCCTCTCCTACAACCATATTGACAAACCTTTACTCCCTCCTACAACCATATTGACAAACTTTACTCCTCTCCTACAACCATATTGACAAACTTTACTCCCCTCCTACAACAATATTGACAAACTTTACTCCTCTCCTACAACCATATTGACAAACTTTACTCCTCTCCTACAACCATATTGACAAACTTTACTCCTCTCCTACAACCATATTGACAACCTTTACTCCCCTCCTACAACCATATTTACAACCTTTACTCCTCTCCTACAACCATATTGACAAACTTTACTCCTCTCCTACAACCATATTGACAAACTTTACTCCTCTCCTACAACCATATTACAAACTTTACTCCTCTCCTACAACCATATTGACAAACTTTACTCCTCTCCTACAACCATATTGACAAACTTTACTCCTCTCCTACAACCATATTGACAAACTTTACTCCCTCCTACAACCATATTTACAACCTTTACTCCTCTCCTACAACCATATTGACAAACTTTACTCCTCTCCTACAACCATATTGACAAACTTTACTCCCCTCCTACAACCATATTGACAAACTTTACTCCTCTCCTACAACCATATTGACAAACTTTACTCCCCTCCTACAACCATATTGACAAACTTTACTCCTCTCCTACAACCATATTGACAAACTTTACTCCTCTCCTACAACCATATTGACAAACTTTACTCCTCTCCTACAACCATATTGACAACCTTTACTCCCCTCCTACAACCATATTTACAACCTTTACTCCTCTCCTACAACCATATTGACAAACTTTACTCCTCTCCTACAACCATATTTACAAACTTTACTCCTCTCCTACAACCATATTGACAAACTTTACTCCTCTCCTACAACAATATTGACAAACTTTACTCCTCTCCTACAACCATATTGACAAACCTTTACTCCTCTCCTACAACCATATTGACAACTTTACTCCTCTCCTACAACCATATTTACAACCTTTACTCCCTCCTACAACCATATTGACAAACTTTACTCCCCTCCTACAACCATATTTACAACCTTTACTCCTCTCCTACAACCATATTGACAAACTTTACTCCTCTCCTACAACCATATTGACAACCTTTACTCCCCTCCTACAACCATATTGACAAACCTTACTCCTCTCCTACAACCATATTGACAAACTTTACTCCTCTCCTACAACCATATTGACAAACTTTACTCCTCTCCTACAACCATATTGACAAACTTTACTCCTCTCCTAAAACCATATTGACAAACTTTACTCCTCTCCTACAACCATATTGACAAACTTTACTCCTCTCCTACAACCATATTGACAAACTTTACTCCTCTCCTACAACCATATTGACAAACTTTACTCCTCTCCTACAACCATATTGACAACCTTTACTCCCTTCCTACAACCATATTGACAAACTTTACTCCTCTCCTACAACCATATTGACAAACTTTACTCCTCTCCTACAACCATATTTACAAACTTTACTCCCCTCCTACAACCATATTTACAAACTTTACTCCCTCCTACAACCATATTTACAAACTTTACTCCTCTCCTACAACCATATTGACAACCTTTACTCCTCTCCTACAACCATATTGACAACCTTTACTCCTCTCCTACAACCATATTGACAACCTTTACTCCTCTCCTACAACCATATTGACAAACTTTACTCCCCTCCTACAACAATATTGACAAACTTTACTCCTCTCCTACAACCATATTGACAAACTTTACTCCTCTCCTACAACCATATTTACAACCTTTACTCCCTCCTACAACCATATTGACAACCTTTACTCCTCTCCTACAACCATATTGACAACCTTTACTCCTCTCCTACAACCATATTGACAACCTTTACTCCTCTCCTACAACCATATTGACAACCTTTACTCCTCTCCTACAACCATATTGACAACCTTTACTCCTCTCCTACAACCATATTGACAAACTTTACTCCCCTCCTACAACCATATTGACAAACTTTACTCCTCTCCTACAACCATATTGACAAACTTTACTCCTCTCCTACAACCATATTTACAACCTTTACTCCCCTCCTACAACCATATTGACAACCTTTACTCCTCTCCTACAACCATATTGACAACCTTTACTCCTCTCCTACAACCATATTGACAACTTTACTCCTCTCCTACAACCATATTGACAACTTTACTCCTCTCCTACAACCATATTTACAACCTTTACTCCCCTCCTACAACCATATTGACAAACTTTACTCCCTCCTACAACCATATTGACAAACTTTACTCCTCTCCTACAACCATATTGACAAACTTTACTCCTCTCCTACAACCATATTGACAAACTTTACTCCTCTCCTACAACCATATTGACAAACTTTACTCCTCTCCTACAACCATATTGACAACCTTTACTCCTCTCCTACAACCATATTGACAACCTTTACTCCTCTCCTACAACCATATTTACAACCTTTACTCCTCTCCTACAACCATATTGACAAACTTTACTCCCCTCCTACAACCATATTTACAACCTTTACTCCTCTCCTACAACCATATTGACAAACTTTACTCCTCTCCTACAACCATATTGACAACTTTACTCCCTCCTACAACCATATTGACAAACCTTACTCCTCTCCTACAACCATATTGACAAACTTTACTCCTCTCCTACAACCATATTGACAAACTTTACTCCTCTCCTACAACCATATTGACAAACTTTACTCCTCTCCTACAACCATATTGACAAACTTTACTCCTCTCCTACAACCATATTGACAAACTTTACTCCTCTCCTACAACCATATTGACAAACTTTACTCCTCTCCTACAACCATATTGACAAACTTTACTCCTCTCCTACAACCATATTGACAATTTTACTCCCTTCCTACAACCATATTGACAAAATTTACTCCTCTCCTAAACCATATTGACAAACTTTACTCCCCTCCTACAACCATATTTACAACCTTTACTCCTCTCCTACAACCATATTGACAAACTTTACTCCTCTCCTACAACCATATTGACAACCTTTACTCCCTCCTACAACCATATTGACAAACCTTACTCCTCTCCTACAACCATATTGACAAACTTTACTCCTCTCCTACAACCATATTGACAAACTTTACTCCTCTCCTACAACCATATTGACAAACTTTACTCCTCTCCTAAAACCATATTGACAAACTTTACTCCTCTCCTACAACAATATTGACAAACTTTACTCCTCTCCTACAACCATATTGACAAACTTTACTCCTCTCCTACAACCATATTGACAAACTTTACTCCTCTCCTACAACCATATTGACAATTTTTACTCCCTCCTACAACCATATTGACAAAATTTACTCCTCTCCTAAAACCATATTGACAAACTTTACTCCTCTCCTACAACAATATTGACAAACTTTACTCCTCTCCTACAACCATATTTACAAACTTTACTCCCCTCCTACAACCATATTGACAACCTTTACTCCTCTCCTACAACCATATTGACAACCTTTACTCCTCTCCTACAACCATATTGACAACCTTTACTCCTCTCCTACAACCATATTGACAAACTTTACTCCCCTCCTACAACAATATTGACAAACTTTACTCCCCTCCTACAACCATATTGACAACCTTTACTCCTCTCCTACAACCATATTTACAAACTTTACTCCCCTCCTACAACAATATTGACAAACTTTACTCCTCTCCTACAACCATATTGACAAACTGTACTCCTCTCCTACAAACATATTGACAACCTTTACTCCCCTCCTACAACAATATTGACAAACTTTACTCCTCTCCTACAACCATATTGACAAACTTTACTCCCCTCCTACAACATATTGACAAACTTTACTCCTCTCCTACAACCATATTGACAAACTTTACTCCTCTCCTACAACCATATTGACAAACTTTACTCCTCTCCTACAACCATATTGACAACCTTTACTCCCTCCTACAACCATATTTACAACCTTTACTCCTCTCCTACAACCATATTGACAAACTTTACTCCTCTCCTACAACCATATTGACAAACTTTACTCCTCTCCTACAACCATATTTACAAACTTTACTCCTCTCCTACAACCATATTGACAAACTTTACTCCTCTCCTACAACCATATTGACAAACTTTACTCCTCTCCTACAACCATATTGACAAACTTTACTCCCCTCCTACAACCATATTGACAACCTTTACTCCTCTCCTACAACCATATTGACAAACTTTACTCCTCTCCTACAACCATATTGACAAACTTTACTCCTCTCCTACAACATATTGACAAACTTTACTCCTCTCCTACAACCATATTGACAAACTTTACTCCTCTCCTACAACCATATTGACAAACTTTACTCCTCTCCTACAACCATATTGACAAACTTTACTCCTCTCCTACAACCATATTGACAACCTTTACTCCTCTCCTACAACCATATTGACAACCTTTACTCCTCTCCTACAACCATATTGACAACCTTTACTCCCTCCTACAACCATATTTACAAACTTTACTCCCTCCTACAACCATATTTACAACCTTTACTCCTCTCCTACAACCATATTGACAAACTTTACTCCTCTCCTACAACCATATTGACAAACTTTACTCCCCTCCTACAACCATATTGACAAACCTTACTCCTCTCCTACAACCATATTGACAAACTTTACTCCTCTCCTACAACCATATTGACAAACTTTACTCCTCTCCTACAACCATATTGACAAACTTTACTCCTCTCCTAAAACCATATTGACAACTTTACTCCTCTCCTACAACAATATTGACAAACTTTACTCCTCTCCTACAACCATATTGACAAACTTTACTCCTCTCCTACAACCATATTGACAAACTTTACTCCTCTCCTACAACCATATTGACAATTTTTACTCCCTTCCTACAACCATATTGACAAACTTTACTCCTCTCCTACAACCATATTGACAAACTTTACTCCTCTCCTACAACCATATTTACAAACTTTACTCCCCTCCTACAACCATATTTACAAACTTTACTCCCTCCTACAACCATATTACAAACTTTACTCCCCTCCTACAACCATATTGACAACCTTTACTCCTCTCCTACAACCATATTGACAACCTTTACTCCTCTCCTACAACCATATTGACAACCTTTACTCCTCTCCTACAACCATATTGACAAACTTTACTCCCCTCCTACAACAATATTGACAAACTTTACTCCCCTCCTACAACCATATTTACAACCTTTACTCCTCTCCTACAACCATATTTACAAACTTTACTCCCCTCCTACAACAATATTGACAAACTTTACTCCTCTCCTACAACCATATTGACAAACTTTACTCCTCTCCTACAAACATATTGACAACCTTTACTCCCCTCCTACAACAATATTGACAAACTTTACTCCTCTCCTACAACCATATTGACAAACTTTACTCCCTCCTACAACAATATTGTCAAACTTTACCTTTCTCCTACAACCATATTGACAAACTTTACTCCTCTCCTACAACCATATTGACAAACTACTCCTCTCCTACAACCATATTGACAACCTTTACTCCCCTCCTACAACCATATTTACAACCTTTACTCCTCTCCTACAACCATATTGACAAACTTTACTCCTCTCCTACAACCATATTGACAAACTTTACTCCTCTCCTAAAACCATATTTACAAACTTTACTCCTCTCCTACAACCATATTGACAAACTTTACTCCTCTCCTACAACCATATTGACAAACTTTACTCCTCTCCTACAACCATATTGACAAATTTTACTCCCCTCCTACAACCATATTTACAACCTTTACTCCTCTCCTACAACCATATTGACAAACTTTACTCCTCTCCTACAACCATATTGACAAACTTTACTCCCTCCTACAACATATTGACAAACTTTACTCCTCTCCTACAACCATATTGACAAACTTTACTCCTCTCCTACAACCATATTGACAAACTTTACTCCTCTCCTACAACAATATTGACAAACTTTACTCCTCTCCTACAACCATATTGACAACCTTTACTCCTCTCCTACAACCATATTGACAACCTTTACTCCTCTCCTACAACCATATTTACAACCTTTACTCCCTCCTACAACCATATTTACAAACTTTACTCCCCTCCTACAACCATATTTACAACCTTTACTCCTCTCCTACAACCATATTGACAAACTTTACTCCTCTCCTACAACCATATTGAAAACCTTTACTCCCCTCCTACAACCATATTGACAAACCTTACTCCTCTCCTACAACCATATTGACAAACTTTACTCCTCTCCTACAACCATATTGACAAACTTTACTCCTCTCCTACAACCATATTGACAAACTTTACTCCTCTCCTAAAACCATATTGACAAACTTTACTCCTCTCCTACAACAATATTGACAAACTTTACTCCTCTCCTACAACCATATTGACAAACTTTACTCCTCTCCTACAACCATATTGACAAACTTTACTCCTCTCCTACAACCATATTGACAATTTTTACTCCCTTCCTACAACCATATTGACAAACTTTACTCCTCTCCTACAACCATATTGACAAACTTTACTCCTCTCCTACAACCATATTTACAAACTTTACTCCCCTCTTACAACCATATTTACAAACTTTACTCCCTCCTACAACCATATTTACAAACTTTACTCCCCTCCTACAACCATATTGACAACCTTTACTCCTCTCCTACAACCATATTGACAACCTTTACTCCTCTCCTACAACCATATTGACAACCTTTACTCCTCTCCTACAACCATATTGACAACCTTTACTCCTCTCCTACAACCATATTTACAAACTTTACTCCCCTCCTACAACAATATTGACAAACTTTACTCCTCTCCTACAACCATATTGACAAACTGTACTCCTCTCCTACAAACATATTGACAACCTTTACTCCCCTCCTACAACAATATTGACAAACTTTACTCCTCTCCTACAACCATATTGACAAACTTTACTCCCCTCCTACAACAATATTGACAAACTTTACTCCTCTCCTACAACCATATTGACAAACTGTACTCCTCTCCTACAACCATATTGACAATCTGTACTCCTCTCCTACAACCATATTGACAACCTTTACTCCCCTCCTACAACCATATTTACAACCTTTACTCCTCTCCTACAACCATATTGACAAACTGTACTCCTCTCCTACAACCATATTGACAAACTTTACTCCTCTCCTAAAACCATATTTACAAACTTTACTCCTCTCCTACAACCATATTGACAAACTTTACTCCTCTCCTACAACCATATTGACAAACTTTACTCCTCTCCTACAACCATATTGACAAATTTTACTCCCCTCCTACAACCATATTTACAACCTTTACTCCTCTCCTACAACCATATTGACAAAATTTACTCCTCTCCTACAACCATATTGACAAACTTTACTCCCCTCCTACAACAATATTGACAAACTTTACTCCTCTCCTACAACCATATTGACAAACTTTACTCCTCTCCTACAACATATTGACAAACTTTACTCCTCTCCTACAACAATATTGACAAACTTTACTCCTCTCCTACAACCATATTGACAACCTTTACTCCTCTCCTACAACCATATTGACAACCTTTACTCCTCTCCTACAACCATATTTACAACCTTTACTCCCTCCTACAACCATATTTACAAACTTTACTCCCCTCCTACAACCATATTTACAACATTTACTCCTCTCCTACAACCATATTGACAAACTTTACTCCTCTCCTACAACCATATTGACAACCTTTACTCCTCTCCTACAACTATATTGACAAACCTTACTCCTCTCCTACAACTATATTGACAAACTTTACTCCTCTCCTACAACCATATTGACAAACTTTACTCCTCTCCTACAACCATATTGACAAACTTTACTCCTCTCCTAAAACCATATTGACAAACTTTACTCCTCTCCTACAACAATATTGACAAACTTTACTCCTCTCCTACAACCATATTGACAAACTTTACTCCTCTCCTACAACCATATTGACAAACTTTACTCCTCTCCTACAACCATATTGACAATTTTTACTCCCTTCCTACAACCATATTGACAAACTTTACTCCTCTCCTACAACCATATTGACAAACTTTACTCCTCTCCTACAACCATATTTACAAACTTTACTCCCCTCTTACAACCATATTTACAAACTTTACTCCCTCCTACAACCATATTTACAAACTTTACTCCCCTCCTACAACCATATTGACAACCTTTACTCCTCTCCTACAACCATATTGACAACCTTTACTCCTCTCCTACAACCATATTGACAAACTTTACTCCCCTCCTACAACAATATTGACAAACTTTACTCCCCTCCTACAACCATATTTACAACCTTTACTCCTCTCCTACAACCATATTACAAACTTTACTCCTCTCCTACAACAATATTGACAAACTTTACTCCTCTCCTACAACCATATTGACAAACTGTACTCCTCTCCTACAAACATATTGACAACCTTTACTCCCCTCCTACAACAATATTGACAAACTTTACTCCTCTCCTACAACCATATTGACAAACTTTACTCCCCTCCTACAACAATATTGTCAAACTTTACCTTTCTCCTACAACCATATTGACAAACTTTACTCCTCTCCTACAACCATATTGACAAACTACTCCTCTCCTACAACCATATTGACAACCTTTACTCCCCTCCTACAACCATATTTACAACCTTTACTCCTCTCCTACAACCATGTTGACAAACTTTACTCCTCTCCTACAACCATATTGACAAACTTTACTCCTCTCCTAAAACCATATTTACAAACTTTACTCCTCTCCTACAACCATATTGACAAACTTTACTCCTCTCCTACAACCATATTGACAAACTTTACTCCTCTCCTACAACCATATTGACAAATTTTACTCCCTCCTACAACCATATTTACAACCTTTACTCCTCTCCTACAACCATATTGACAAACTTTACTCCTCTCCTACAACCATATTGACAAACTTTACTCCCCTCCTACAACAATATTGACAAACTTTACTCCTCTCCTACAACCATATTGACAAACTTTACTCCTCTCCTACAACCATATTGACATACTTTACTCCTCTCCTACAACCATATTTACAACCTTTACTCCTCTCCTACAACCATATTGACAAACTTTACTCCCCTCCTACAACAATATTGACAAACTTTACTCCTCTCCTACAACCATATTGACAAACTTTACTCCTCTCCTACAACCATATTGACAAACTTTACTCCTCTCCTACAACAATATTGACAAACTTTACTCCTCTCCTACAACCATATTGACAACCTTTACTCCTCTCCTACAACCATATTGACAACCTTTACTCCTCTCCTACAACCATATTTACAACCTTTACTCCTCTCCTACAACCATATTGACAAACTTTACTCCCTCCTACAACCATATTTACAACCTTTACTCCTCTCCTACAACCATATTGACAAACTTTACTCCTCTCCTACAACCATATTGACAACCTTTACTCCCCTCCTACAACCATATTGACAAACCTTACTCCTCTCCTACAACCATATTGACAAACTTTACTCCTCTCCTACAACCATATTGACAAACTTTACTCCTCTCCTACAACCATATTGACAAACTTTACTCCTCTCCTAAAACCATATTGACAAACTTTACTCCTCTCCTACAACAATATTGACAAACTTTACTCCTTCCTACAACCATATTGACATACTTTACTCCTCTCCTACAACCATATTGACAAACTTTACTCCTCTCCTACAACCATATTGACAATTTTTACTCCCTTCCTACAACCATATTGACAAAATTTACTCCTCTCCTAAAACCATATTGACAAACTTTACTCCTCTCCTACAACAATATTGACAAACTTTACTCCTCTCCTACAACCATATTGACATACTTTACTCCTCTCCTACAACCATATTGACAAACTTTACTCCTCTCCTACAACCATATTGACAAGTTTTTACTCCCTTCCTACAACCATATTGACAAACTTTACTCCTCTCCTACAACCATATTGACAAACTTTTCTCCTCTCCTACAACCATATTTACAAACTTTACTCCCTCCTACAACCATATTTACAAACTTTACTCCTGTCCTACAACCATATTTACAAACTTTACTCCCCTCCTACAACCATATTGACAACCTTTACTCCTCTCTACAACCATATTGACAACCTTTACTCCTCTCCTACAACCATATTGACAACCTTTACTCTTCTCCTACAACCATATTGACAAACTTTACTCCCCTCCTACAACAATATTGACAAAATTTACTCCCCTCCTACAACCATATTGACAACCTTTACTCCTCTCCTACAACCATATTTACAAACTTTACGCCCCTCCTACAACAATATTGACAAACTTTACTCCTCTCCTACAACCATATTGACAAACTGTACTCCTCTCCTACAAACATATTGACAACCTTTACTCCCCTCCTACAACAATATTGACAAACTTTACTCCTCTCCTACAACCATATTGACAAACTTTACTCCCCTCCTACAACAATATTGTCAAACTTTACTCCTCTCCTACAACCATATTGACAAACTGTACTCCTCTCCTACAACCATATTGACAAACTGTACTCCTCTCCTACAACCATATTGACAACCTTTACTCCCCTCCTACAACCATATTTACAACCTTTACTCCTCTCCTACAACCATATTGACAAACTTTACTCCTCTCCTACAACCATATTGACAAACTTTACTCCTCTCCTAAAACCATATTGACAAACTTTACTCCTCTCCTACAACAATATTGACAAACTTTACTCCTCTCCTACAACCATATTGACAAACTTTACTCCTCTCCTACAACCATATTGACAAATTTTACTCCCCTCCTACAACCATATTTACAACCTTTACTCCTCTCCTACAACCACATTGACAAAATTTACTCCTCTCCTACAACCATATTGACAAATTTTACTCCCCTCCTACAACATATTGACAAACTTTACTCCTCTCCTACAACCATATTGACAAACTTTACTCCTCTCCTACAACCATATTGACAAACTTTACTCCTCTCCTACAACAATATTGACAAACTTTACTCCTCTCCTACAACCATATTGACAACCTTTACTCCTCTCCTACAACCATATTGACAACCTTTACTCCTCTCCTACAACCATATTTACAACCTTTACTCCCGTCCTACAACCATATTTACAAACTTTTCTCCCCTCCTACAACCATATTTACAACCTTTACTCCTCTCCTACAACTATATTGACAAACTTTACTCCTCTCCTAAAACCATATTGACAAACTTTACTCCTCTCCTACAACAATATTGACAAACTTTACTCCTCTCCTACAACCATATTGACAAACTTTACTCCTCTCCTACAACCATATTGACAAACTTTACTCCTCTCCTACAACCATATTGACAATTTTTACTCCTTCCTACAACCATATTGACAAACTTTACTCCGCTCCTACAGCCATATTGACAAACTTTACTCCTCTCCTACAACCATATTTACAAACTTTACTCCCCTCTTACAACCATATTTACAAACTTTACTCCCGTCCTACAACCATATTTACAAACTTTACTCCCCTCCTACAACCATATTGACAACCTTTACTCCTCTCGTACAACCATATTGACAACCTTTACTCCTCTCCTACAACCATATTGACAACCTTTACTCCTCTCCTACAACCATATTGACAAACTTTACTCCCCTCCTACAACAATATTGACAAACTTTACTCCCCTCCTACAACCATATTTACAACCTTTACTCCTCTCCTACAACCATATTTACAAACTTTACGCCCCTCCTACAACAATATTGACAAACTTTACTCCTCTCCTACAACCATATTGACAAACTATACTCCTCTCCTACAAACATATTGACAACCTTTACTCCCTCCTACAACAATATTGACAAACTTTACTCCTCTCCTACAACCATATTGACAAACTTTACTCCCCTCCTACAACAATATTGTCAAACTTTACCTTTCTCCTACAACCATATTGACAAACTGTACTCCTCTCCTACAACCATATTGACAAACTACTCCTCTCCTACAACCATATTGACAACCTTTACTCCCCTCCTACAACCATATTTACAACCTTTACTCCTCTCCTACAACCATATTGACAAACTGTACTCCTCTCCTACAACCATATTGACAAACTTTACTCCTCTCCTAAAACCATATTTACAAACTTTACTCCTCTCCTACAACCATATTGACAAACTTTACTCCTCTCCTACAACCATATTGACAAACTTTACTCCTCTCCTACAACCATAGTGACAAATTTTACTCCCCTCCTACAACCATATTTACAACCTTTACTCCTCTCCTACAACCACATTGACAAAATTTACTCCTCTCCTACAACCATATTGACAAATTTTACTCCCCTCCTACAACAATATTGACAAACTTTACTCCTCTCCTACAACCATATTGACAAACTTTACTCCTCTCCTACAACCATATTGACAAACTTTACTCCTCTCCTACAACCATATTTACAACCTTTACTCCTCTCCTACAACCATATTGACAACCTTTACTCCTCTCCTACAACCATGTTGACAACCTTTACTCCTCTCCTACAACCATATTTACAACCTTTACTCCCGTCCTACAACCATATTTACAAACTTTTCTCCCCTCCTACAACCATATTTACAACCTTTACTCCTCTCCTACAACCATATTGACAAACTTTACTCCTCTCCTAAAACCATATTGACAAACTTTACTCCTCTCCTACAACAATATTGACAAACTTTACTCCTCTCCTACAACCATATTGACAAACTTTACTCCTCTCCTACAACCATATTGACAAACTTTACTCCTCTTCTACAACCATATTGACAATTTTTACTCCCTTCCTACAACCATATTGACAAACTTTACTCCTCTCCTACAGCCATATTGACAAACTTTACTCCTCTCCTACAACCATATTTACAAACTTTACTCCCCTCTTACAACCATATTTACAAACTTTACTCCCGTCCTACAACCATATTTACAAACTTTACTCCCCTCCTACAACCATATTGACAACCTTTACTCCTCTCGTACAACCATATTGACAACCTTTACTCCTCTCCTACAACCATATTGACAACCTTTACTCCTCTCCTACAACCATATTGACAAACTTTACTCCCCTCCTACAGCAATATTGACAAACTTTACTCCCCTCCTACAACCATATTTACAACCTTTACTCCTCTCCTACAACCATATTTACAAACTTTACGCCCCTCCTACAACAATATTGACAAACTTTACTCCTCTCCTACAACCATATTGACAAACTATACTCCTCTCCTACAAACATATTGACAACCTTTACTCCCCTCCTACAACAATATTGACAAACTTTACTCCTCTCCTACAACCATATTGACAAACTTTACTCCCCTCCTACAACAATATTGTCAAACTTTACCTTTCTCCTACAACCATATTGACAAACTGTACTCCTCTCCTACAACCATATTGACAAACTACTCCTCTCCTACAAACATATTGACAACCTTTACTCCCCTCCTTCAACCATATTTACAACCTTTACTCCTCTCCTACAACCATGTTGACAAACTGTACTCCTCTCCTACAACCATATTGACAAACTTTACTCCTCTCCTAAAACCATATTTACAAACTTTTCTCCTCTCCTACAACCATAGTCGTTTCCGGTTGTTTCCAAAATGGAGGAATAATTTTTCTCCGGCTTGGTATAGAACCGTTGATCAGAGGTTTAACAAGCCGCTATCGTAAAAACGATGTTGTTAATGAAACGTAGACCTGATACAGAATGTGTAAATTAGCAGTAGATAGTAGTGATAGTTTTTTCGGCCCTAAAACAACAACAAAAATAGGATTCTGGAATGTGCGAACAATGGCCGCTCCGACGAAACATGCACAGGTCGCGAGCGAGATGGACAGATACGATCTAGATATTTTAGGATTAAGCGAAATGCGCTGGCCTGGAACAGGTAGGAGATCTATTGATAATAAAATAGTAGTTTTTTCTGGAAGGGAAGATGGAAAACACCGTGAAGGAGTAGGCATAATGATGACAGACAAAGCTGCAAGAAGTTTATTAGAATGGGAACCGGTAAATAGCCGTCTGATACGAACACGATACAAAACAAAACATGGAAGACTTTCAATTATTCAATGTTATGCGCCTACTAACGAAGCTGATGATGAAGTTAAGGATGATTTTTATAACCAACTGCAACAACTTATAAACAAAATACCAAAACACGATCTTTTAATTGTAATGGGAGACTTCAACGCCAAAGTAGGACAAGATAACGCAGGAGTGGAACATGTGATGGGGAGAGAAGGCTGTAATACAACAAGTCAGAATGGAGAAAGATTAATAGAATTATGTTTAATAGAAAATTTAGTTATAGGTGGGACATTATTTCCACATAAAAATATCCACAAAACAACATGGATATCTCCTGATGATAGAACATCAAATCAAATTGACCACCTATGTATTAAACAACAATTCAGATCATCATTAATAGATGTAAGAGCATACAGAGGTGCTGATGTTAATAGTGACCACAACCTGTGCATTGGGAAAATAAGATTAAAATTTAGAAACCAACAGAAGAGGTCAATTACACATAAAATTGATAGTCATAAACTGAAAGATGAAGCAATAAAGGAAAAGTTTAACATAGAGCTAAGTAATTGTTATTCAGCACTTGGTGAAATAGACTTAGATATCAATGAAATGTGGGACTCACAGAGCAAAATACTAATGACAGCAGCAGAAGCAAGTGCTGGACTGAAGAAAATGGAAAAACGAGCTTGGATCTCAGACACCACATGGAAATACATCAAAGAAAGAAGAGAAGCGAAGAGAGCCATGACTAATGTAAAGACAGATCTTGGAAAGGTTCTGGCAAAAGCAACATACAAAGAATTAGACAACAAAGTGAAAAGTTCGGCAAGAAGAGATACAAGAGCTTATATAGACAACTTGGCAGAGAAAGCAGAGACAGCTGCAATTACAGGAGACAGCAGAACTCTTTATACTGTACAAAAGATGCTGACAAACACCTATACATCCAGTGGAACACCAATTCTAGACAAATCTGGATTAATGCTAACAACAAGCGCAGACATAAAAGCCCGTTGGGCGGAACACTTCAAAGAAATTCTTAACCGTCCACTACCTCACAGTTTAATAGATTTTGAAGCTGAAACACCAGCAGCAGAATTAGATGTAAATTTAGATGACTTCACCTTGAGTGAAATAGAAACCACCTTAAAGCTAATGACCAATAACAAGGCTGCTGGAGAGGATAAGTTAACAGCTGAGATCCTCAAGGCAATTGATAGCCATAATTTAATACATCTCCAAAAAATGTTCAACATCATTTGGAAAACAGAGAAGACGCCTCATAAATGGAAAAAGGAATCATTGTTAAGATCCCAAAAAAGGGCAATCTTAGAGATTGTAACAATTGGAGAGGCGTGACACTTTTGTCAGTTGCCTCAAAATTATTCTGTAAAATCATCCTAAATAGAATAAAGGATTCAATAGATACAGTAATGCGTGAAGAACAGGCTGGGTTTAGAAAAGGGAGAAGCTGTCTTGACCACATTTTCACTCTACGACTTATATTGGAGGAACACATTGAAAAGCAAAAACCTTTTGTACTTAACTTCATCGACTTCAAAAAAGCATTTGATAGTATTCATAGAGATTCTTTGTGGAAAATTCTGAAGCAATATGGCTTACCATCAAAAATCATAAATATTATCAAAGACATGTATGATGGTTACACATGTGCAGTTCGAACAGAGGAAGGACTGAGCGAATGTTTCCCAATAGAAACTGGGGTTAAACAAGGATGTATTTTATCGCCCTTGTTATTTGGAATTGTTATGGACTTCATAATGAAGAAATGCTGCACTGGTAATAAAGGCATCGAATGGATACAAGGAGACCATTTGGAGGACCTGGACTTTGCTGATGACATAGTTCTCATCAGCAATCAGATAAAAACGATGCAGGAAAACACAAATGAACTATCATCAATAGCCAGCAAAATTGGGCTTGAGGTCAATCATGAAAAGACTAAAGTCATGAAAAGTTTAATTCCAACAAGTGACAAAATATACATGGAAAACAAACCAGTAGAAGAGATCGATCACTTCATCTATCTTGGAAGTCACATTGATCGAGAAGGGGATACGAGCAAAGAAATTAGAATCAGACTGGCTAAAGCAGCAATGTCTTTCAGAAGCCTTGAAAAGTTGTGGAAATCAAAACTCATTAGCACAAACACAAAACTTAGGCTATTCAAATCAAATGTACTATCAACCCTTACGTATGCGTGTGAAAGCTGGAAAACAACAAGAGATATAGAAACAAAGTTGAACGCATTCGAAAATAAATGTCTAAGGAAAATACTTGGTATAGAATGGAACGAATTCAAAACAAACGAGGAAATTAGAGAAATCGCCAATCAACCACTAATATCTTCAGTAATAAAGAAAAGACGATGGTCATACGTTGGACATGTGATGAGAAGAGATAATAATCGAATAGCAAAGCAAGCCCTCATATGGGAAACAACAGGTAAAAGAAAAAGAGGAAGACCCAGGGAGACACTGAGAAGAACATTGATGAGAGAGGCAAGAGCAGCAGGAATCGGCTCCCTCAATGAGATAGAACTGCTTGCACAGAACAGAGACAGATGGCGAGATTTGATAAAATATCTTTAAAAGAAAACTGCTAGAACAAAAATTCATATAGGAGAAGGTGTATCTTGGTCTACGCCCTATGGGCCGGTTACGGCTCGAAAGGTCAATAGATAGACAACCATATTGACAAACTTTACTCCTCTCCTACAACCATATTGACAAACTTTACTCCTCTCCTACAACCATATTGACAAATTTTACTCCCCTCCTACAACCATATTTACAACCTTTACTCCTCTCCTACAACCACATTGACAAACTTTACTCCTCTCCTACAACCATATTGACAAACTTTACT
This sequence comes from Megaustenia siamemsis, assembly GCA_032433765.1. Classification (NCBI taxonomy): domain Eukaryota; kingdom Metazoa; phylum Mollusca; class Gastropoda; order Stylommatophora; family Ariophantidae; genus Megaustenia; species Megaustenia siamemsis. The sequence goes on along the minus strand of JAVIAB010000047.1, from coordinate 102,671,411 downwards.
CCCCTCCTACAACAATATTGACAAACTTTACTCCTCTCCTACAACCATATTGACAAACTTTACTCCTCTCCTACAACCATATTGACAAACTTTACTCCTCTCCTGCAACAATATTGACAAACTTTACTCCTCTCCTACAACCATATTGACAACCTTTACTCCTCTCCTACAACCATGTTGACAACCTTTACTCCTCTCCTACAACCATATTTACAACCTTTACTCCCGTCCTACTACCATATTTACAAACTTTACTCCCCTCCTACAACCATATTTACAACCTTTACTCCTCTCCTACAACCATATTGACAAACTTTACTCCTCACCTACAACCATATTGACAACCTTTACTCCCCTCCTACAACTATATTGACAAACCTTACTCCTCTCCGACAACCATATTGACAAACTTTACTCCTCTCCTACAACCATATTGACAAACTTTACTCCTCTCCTACAACCATATTGACAAACTTTACTCCTCTCCTAAAACCATATAGACAAACTTTACTCCTCTCCTACAACAATATTAACAAACTTTACTCCTCTCCTACAACCATATTGACAAACTTTACTCCTCTCCTACAACCATATTGACAAACTTTACTCCTCTCCTACAACCATATTGACAATTTTTACTCCCTTCCTACAACCATATTGACAAACTTTACTCCTCTCCTACAGCCATATTGACAAACTTTACTCCTCTCCTACAACCATATTTACAAACTTTACTCCCCTCTTACAACCATATTTACAAACTTTACTCCCGTCCTACAACCATATTTACAAACTTTACTCCCCTCCTACAACCATATTGACAACCTTTACTCCTCTCGTACAACCATATTGACAGCCTTTACTCCTCTCGTACAACCATATTGACAACCTTTACTCCTCTCCTACAACCATATTGACAACCTTTACTCCTCTCCTACAACCATATTTACAAACTTTACGCCCCTCCTACAACAATATTGACAAACTTTACTCCTCTCCTACAACCATATTGACAAACTGTACTCCTCTCCTACAAACATATTGACAACCTTTACTCCCCTCCTACAACAATATTGACAAACTTTACTCCTCTCCTACAACCATATTGACAAACTTTACTCCCCTCCTACAACAATATTGTCAAACTTTACTCCTCTCCTACAACCATATTGACAAACTGTACTCCTCTCCTACAACCATATTGACAAACTGTACTCCTCTCCTACAACCATATTGACAACCTTTACTCCCCTCCTACAACCATATTTACAACCTTTACTCCTCTCCTACAACCATATTGACAAACTGTACTCCTCTCCTACAACCATATTGACAAACTTTACTCCTCTCCTAAAACCATATTTACAAACTTTACTCCTCTCCTACAACCATATTGACAAACTTTACTCCTCTCCTACAACCATATTGACAAACTTTACTCCTCTCCTACAACCATATTGACAAATTTTACTCCCCTCCTACAACCATATTTACAACCTTTACTCCTCTCCTACAACCACATTGACAAAATTTACTCCTCTCCTACAACCATATTGACAAACTTTACTCCCCTCCTACAACAATATTGACAAACTTTACTCCTCTCCTACAACCATATTGACAAACTTTACTCCTCTCCTACAACCATATTGACAAACTTTACTCCTCTCCTACAACAATATTGACAAACTTTACTCCTCTCCTACAACCATATTGACAACCTTTACTCCTCTCCTACAACCATGTTGACAACCTTTACTCCTCTCCTACAACCATATTTACAACCTTTACTCCCGTCCTACAACCATATTTACAAACTTTACTCCCCTCCTACAACCATATTTACAACCTTTACTCCTCTCCTACAACCATATTGACAAACTTTACTCCTCTCCTACAACCATATTGACAACCTTTACTCCCCTCCTACAACTATATTGACAAACCTTACTCCTCTCCGACAACTATATTGACAAACTTTACTCCTCTCCTACAACCATATTGACAAACTTTACTCCTCTCCTACAACCATATTGACAAACTTTACTCCTCTCCTAAAACCATATTGACAAACTTTACTCCTCTCCTACAACAATATTGACAAACTTTACTCCTTTCCTACAACCATATTGACAAACTTTACTCCTCTCCTACAACCATATTGACAAACTTTACTCCTCTCCTACAACCATATTGACAATTTTTACTCCCTTCCTACAACCATATTGACAAACTTTACTCCTCTCCTACAGCCATATTGACAAACTTTACTCCTCTCCTACAACCATATTTACAAACTTTACTCCCCTCTTACAACCATATTTACAAACTTTACTCCCGTCCTACAACCATATTTACAAACTTTACTCCCCTCCTACAACCATATTGACAACCTTTACTCCTCTCGTACAACCATATTGACAACCTTTACTCCTCTCCTACAACCATATTGACAAACTTTACTCCCCTCCTACAACAATATTGACAAACTTTACTCCCCTCCTACAACCATATTTACAACCTTTACTCCTCTCCTACAACCATATTTACAAACTTTACGCCCCTCCTACAACAATATTGACAAACTTTACTCCTCTCCTACAACCATATTGACAAACTGTACTCCTCTCCTACAAACATATTGACAACCTTTACTCCCCTCCTACAACAATATTGACAAACTTTACTCCTCTCCTACAACCATATTGACAAACTTTACTCCCCTCCTACAACAATATTGTCAAACTTTACCTTTCTCCTACAACCATATTGACAAACTGTACTCCTCTCCTACAACCATATTGACAAACTACTCCTCTCCTACAACCATATTGACAACCTTTACTCCCCTCCTACAACCATATTTACAACCTTTACTCCTCTCCTACAACCATGTTGACAAACTGTACTCCTCTCCTACAACCATATTGACAAACTTTACTCCTCTCCTACAACCATATTGACAAATTTTACTCCCCTCCTACAACCATATTTACAACCTTTACTCCTCTCCTACAACCACATTGACAAACTTTACTCCTCTCCTACAACCATATTGACAAACTTTACTCCCCACCTACATCAATATTGACAAACTTTTCTCCTCTCCTACAACCATATTGACAAACTTTACTCCTCTCCTACAACCATATTGACAAACTTTACTCCTCTCCTGCAACAATATTGACAAACTTTACTCCTCTCCTACAACCATATTGACAACCTTTACTCCTCTCCTACAACCATGTTGACAACCTTTACTCCTCTCCTACAACCATATTTACAACCTTTACTCCCGTCCTACTACCATATTTACAAAATTTACTCCCCTCCTACAACCATATTTACAACCTTTACTCCTCTCCTACAACCATATTGACAAACTTTACTCCTCTCCTACAACCATATTGACAACCTTTACTCCCCTCCTACAACTATATTGACAAACCTTACTCCTCTCCGACAACCATATTGACAAACTTTACTCCTCTCCTACAACCATATTGACAAACTTTACTCCTCTCCTACAACCATATTGACAAACTTTACTCCTCTCCTAAAACCATATTGACAAACTTTACTCCTCTCCTACAACAATATTGACAAACTTTACTCCTCTCCTACAACCATATTGACAAACTTTACTCCTCTCCTACAACCATATTGACAAACTTTACTCCTCTCCTACAACCATATTGACAATTTTTACTCCCTTCCTACAACCATATTGACAAACTTTACTCCTCTCCTACAGCCATATTGACAAACTTTACTCCTCTCCTACAACCATATTTACAAACTTTCCTCCCCTCTTACAACCATATTTACAAACTTTACTCCCGTCCTACAACCATATTTACAAACTTTACTCCCCTCCTACAACCATATTGACAACCTTTACTCCTCTCGTACAACCATATTGACAACCTTTACTCCTCTCCTACAACCATATTGACAACCTTTACTCCTCTCCTACAACCATATTGACAAACTTTACTCCCCTCCTACAACAATATTGACAAACTTTACTCCCCTCCTACAACCATATTTACAACCTTTACTCATCTCCTACAACCATATTTACAAACTTTACGCCCCTCCTACAACAATATTGACAAACATTTCTCCTCTCCTACAACCATATTGACAAACTGTACTCCTCTCCTACAAACATATTGACAACCTTTACTCCCCTCCTACAACAATATTGACAAACTTTACTCCTCTCCTACAACCATATTGACAAACTTTACTCCCCTCCTACAACAATATTGTCAAACTTTACTCCTCTCCTACAACCATATTGACAAACTGTACTCCTCTCCTACAACCATATTGACAAACTGTACTCCTTTCCTACAACCATATTGACAACCTTTACTCCCCTCCTACAACCATATTTACAACCTTTACTCCTCTCCTACAACCATATTGACAAACTGTACTCCTCTCCTACAACCATATTGACAAACTTTACTCCTCTCCTAAAACCATATTTACAAACTTTACTCCTCTCCTACAACCATATTGACAAACTTTACTCCTCTCCTACAACCATATTGACAAACTTTACTCCTCTCCTACAACCATATTGACAAATTTTACTCCCCTCCTACAACCATATTTACAACCTTTACTCCTCTCCTACAACCACATTGACAAACTTTACTCCTCTCCTACAACCATATTGACAAACTTTACTCCTCTCCTACAACCATATTGACAACCTTTACTCCTCTCCTACAACCATATTGACAACCTTTACTCCTCTCCTACAACCATATTGACAACCTTTACTCCTCTCCTACAACCATATTGACAAACTTTACTCCCCTCCTACAACCATATTTACAACCTTTTCTCCTCTCCTACAACCATATTGACAAACTTTACTCCTCTCCTACAACCATATTGACAAACTTTACTCCTCTCCTACAACCATATTTACAACCTTTACTCCCCTCCTACAACCATATTGACAACCTTTACTTCTCTCCTACAATCATATTGACAACCTTTACTCCTCTCCTACAACCATATTGACAACCTTTACTCCTCTCCTACAACCATATTGACAAACTTTACTCCTCTCCTACAACCATATTGACAAACTTTACTCCCCTCCTACAACCATATTTACAACCTTTACTCCTCTCCTACAACTATATTGACAAACTTTACTCCTCTCCTACAACCATATTGACAACGTTTACTCCTCTCCTACAACCATATTGACAACCTTTACTCCTCTCCTACAACCATATTGACAACCTTTACTCCTCTCCTACAACCATATTGACAAACTTTACTCCTCTCCTACAACCATATTGACAAACTTTACTCCCCTCCTACAACCATATTTACAACCTTTACTCCTCTCCTACAACCATATTGACAAACTTTACTCCTCTCCTACAACCATATTGACAAACTTTACTCCTCTCCTACAACCATATTTACAACCTTTACTCCCCTCCTACAACCATATTGACAACCTTTAATTCTCTCCTACAATCATATTTACAACCTTTACTCCTCTCCTACAACCATATTGACAACCTTTACTCCTCTCCTACAACCATATTGACAACCTTTACTCCTCTCCTACAACCATATTGACAACCTTTAATCCTCTCCTACAACCATATTGACAACCTTTAATCCTCTCCTACAACCATATTGACAACCTTTACTCCTCTCCTACAACCATATTTACAACCTTTACTCCTCTCCTACAACCATATTGACAAACTTTACTCCCCTCCTACAACAATATTGACAAACTTTACTCCTCTCCTACAACCATATTGACAAACTTTACTCCTCTCCTACAACCATATTGACAAACTTTACTCCTCTCCTACAACAATATTGACAAACTTTACTCCTCTCCTACAACCATATTGACAAACTTTACTCCCCTCCTACAACCATATTTACAACCTTTACTCCTCTCCTACAACCATATTGACAAACTTTACTCCTCTCCTACAACCATATTGACAACCTTTACTCCCCTCCTACAACCATATTGACAAACCTTACTCCTCTCCGACTACCATATTGACAAACTTTACTCCTCTCCTACAACCATATTGACAAACTTTACTCCTCTCCTACAACCATATTGACAAACTTTACTCCTCTCCTAAAACCATATTGACAAACTTTACTCCTCTCCTACAACAATATTGACAAACTTTACTCCTCTCCTACAACCATATTGACATACTTTACTCCTCTCCTACAACCATATTGACAAACTTTACTCCTCTCCTACAACCATATTGACAATTTTTACTCCCTTCCTACAACCATATTGACAAACTTTACTCCTCTCCTACAGCCATATTGACAAACTTTACTCCTCTCCTACAACCATATTTACAAACTTTACTCCCCTCCTACAACCATATTTACAAACTGTACTCCCCTCCTACAACCATATTGACAACCTTTACTCCTCTCCTACAACCATATTGACAACCTTTACTCCTCTCCTACAACCATATTGACAACCTTTACTCCTCTCCTACAACCATATTGACAAAAATTACTCCTCTCCTACAACCATATTGACAAACTTTACTCCTCTCCTAAAACCATATTGACAAACTTTACTCCTCTCCTACAACAATATTGACAAACTTTACTCCTCTCCTACAACCATATTGACAAACTTCACTCCTCTCCTACAACCATATTGACAATTTTTACTCCCTTCCTACAACCATATTTACAAACTTTACTCCCTCCTACAACCATATTTACAAACTTTACTCCCCTCCTACAACCATATTTACAAACTTTACTCCCCTCCTACAATCATATTGACAACCTTTACTCCTCTCCTACAACCATATTGACAACCTTTACTCCTCTCCTACAACCATATTGACAAACTTTACTCCTCTCCTACAACCATATATTGACAAACTTTACTCCTCTCCTACAACCATATTGACAAACTTTACTCCCTTCCTACAACCATATTTACAAACTTTACTCCTCTCCTACAACCATATTTACAAACTTTTCTCCCCTCCTACAACCATATTTACAAACTTTACTCCCCTCCTACAACCATATTTACAAACTTTACTCCTCTCCTACAACCATATTGACAACCTTTACTCCTCTCTTACAACCATATTGACAACCTTTACTCCTCTCGTACAACCATATTGACAACCTTTATTCCTCTCCTACAACCATATTGACAAACTTTACTCCTCTCCTACAATCATATTTACAAACTTTACTCCTCTCCTACAACCATATTTACAAACTTTACTCCTCTCCTACAATCATATTTACAACCTTTACTCCTCTCCTACAACCATATTGACAACCTTTACTCCTCTCCTACAACCATATTGACAACCTTTACTCCTCTCCTACAACCATATTTACAAACTTTACTCCTCTCCTACAACAATATTGACAAACTTTACTCCTCTCCTACAACCATATTGAGCAACTGTACTCCTCTCCTACAACCATATTGACAACCTTTACTCCCCTCGTACAACAATATTTACAAACTTTACTCCTCTCCTACAATCATATTTACAAACTTTACTCCTCTCCTACAACCATATTTACAAACTTTACTCCTCTCCTACAATCATATTGACAAACTTTACTCCCCTCCTACAACCATATTGACAAACTTTACTCCCCTCCTACAACCATATTGACAAACTTTACTCCCCTCCTACAACCATATTGACAAACTTTACTCCCCTCCTACAACCATATTGACAAACTTTATTCCCCTCCTACAACCATATTGACAAACTTTACACCCGACATTTTACGAGACCATCAATAAACCCATAAATCTCCCCTGCCTCACTCGTCCCCCTGTGAGAGACCGTTTTGTTTTAAAACCCAGCAGGCACTGGCGACATTTGAGCCATCCTGACCGAGACATCCGATCTCCAAACGACAAATTCTTGCGACCGGGTTTGGCTTCTGCCGTGTAATTAATATGTTGTTGGAACGAGTTGCTTGTTCTCAGTGTTGCGTCTGACTCTTGACATTGACGCTCCGGAGTCAGTGCTGACTTGTTGAAGGTTCATACATCGCCACCGATATCTCTGAGGCTGCCCGCTGAGGCGGATTTCTCGAAAACAGCCCAATACTTATGACGTCACAGAGCAATGTAAAGTATAGACGGCTGACCTCATTGTACCCACAGCCTGCAATGCTGAAAACGTCACACCTATTGGTTGATTCCCCCCCCCCAACCTCTGGGGCAGGCTCAAAGATATATATCTCATTCGTTGCCGCTTAGCCCCCCCCCCTTTTTTTTTCCATGTACCGGAAGTCTCCGCTTCACTTCAACAACACAAAAATTATAATTTCTTGTCTGCCAGTTAGGACAGCAATTATTACCAGATTTCTGTTCATGAATGAGCCATTTTGTGGTGATTTGGTCAGAGCCAGCAGTCAGTCCGGCAATATTGTGATGGAGAGTGCGCGTGTCATAAAGTCCAGGCCGGGAATAATGAGTCAGGACCGAAGTGACCAGTCAGTGGGGAAATAGGACCCTCGCTAACACTCTCATGAGTCGGGCGACAAGGTTAGAAGCCACGAGATTGAGCTGGGAGACGAGGTCTGGAGGAAATGTCGGGAGCAGAGATCGCTTAACAAGGGGGAGGGAGAGATATATCGGGAGAGAGAGATATCGGGAGAGAGATATCGGGAGAGAGATGGCAAGAATTTTGTAAACTGAGAGACAGACAATTTGTAATACAATCAGTTCATGTCTGCATTGTTAATCACACAAGTTCATGTCCGAGTTGTTAGTCACACAACAAGTTCATGTCGAAGTTGTTAGTCACACAACAAGTTTATGTCTGAGATGTTAGTGACACAAGTTTATGTCTGTGTTGTTAGTCACACAACAAGTTTATGTCTGAGATGTTAGTGACACAAGTTTATGTCTGTGTTGTTAGTCATACAACAAGTTTATGTCTGAGATGTTAGTGACACAAGTTTATGTCTGTGTTGTTAGTCACACAAGTTTATGTCTGTGTTGTTAGTCACACAAGTTTATGTCTGTGATGTTAGTCACACAAGTTTATGTCTGAGATGTTAGTGACACAAGTTTATGTCTGTGTTGTTAGTCACACAAGTTTATGTCTGTGTTGTTAGTCACACAAGTTTATGTCTGTGTTGTTAGTCACACAAGTTTATGTCTGTGTTGTTAGTTACACAAATTTATGTCTGTGTTGTTAGTCACACAAGTTTATGTCTGTGTTGTTAGTCACACAAACTTATGTCTGTGTTGTTAGTGACACAAGTTTATGTCTGTGTTGTTAGTCACACAACAAGTTTATGTCTGAGATGTTAGTGACACAAGTTTATGTCTGTGTTGTTAGTCACACAAGTTTATGTCTGTGTTGTTAGTCACACAAGTTTATGTCTGTGTTGTTAGTTACACAAGTTTATGTCTGTGTTGTTAGTCACACAAGTTTATGTCTGTGTTGTTAGTCACACAAGTTTATGTCTGTGTTGTTAGTCACACAAGTTTATGTCTGTGTTGTTAGTTACACAAGTTTATGTCTGTGTTGTTAGTCACACAAGTTTATGTCTGTGTTGTTAGTCACACAAGTTTATGTCTGTGTTGTTAGTCACACAAGTTTATGTCTCTGTTGTTAGTCACACAAGTTTATGTCTGTGTTGTTAGTCACACAAGTTTATGTCTGTGTTGTTAGTTACACAAGTTTATGTCTGTGTTGTTAGTCACACAAGTTTATGTCTGTGTTGTTAGTTACACAAGTTTATGTATGTGTTGTTAGTTACATAAGTTTATGTCTGTGTTTTTAGTCACACAAGTTTATGTCTGTGTTGTTAGTCACACAAGTTTATGTCTGTGTTGTTAGTCACACAAGTTTATGTCTGTGTTGTCAGTCACACAAGTTTATGACTGAGTTGTTAGTCACACAAGTTTATGTCTATGTTGTTAGTCATACAAGTTTATGTCTGTGTTGTTTAGTCACACAAGTTTATGTCTGTGTTGTTAGTCACACAAGTTTATGTCTGTGTTGTTAGTCACACAAGTTTATGTCTGTGTTGTTAGTCACACACGTTTATGGTTGTGTTGTTAGTCACACAAGTTTATGTCTGTGTTGTTAGTCACACAAAATTTTGGTTGTGTTGATAGTCACACAAGTTTATGTCTGTGTTGTTAGTCACACAAGTTTATGTCTGTGTTGTTAGTCACACAAGTTTATGTCTGTGTTGTTAGTTACACAAGTTTATGGTTGTGTTGTTAGTCACACAAGTTTATATCTGTGTTTTTAGTCACACAAGTTTCTGTCTGTGTTGTTAGTCACACAAGTTTATGTCTGTGTTGTTAGTTACACAAGTTTATGTCTGTGTTGTTAGTCACACAAGTTTATGTCTGTGTTGTTAGTTACACAAGTTTATGTCTGTGTTGTTAGTCACACATGTTTATGTCTGTGTTGTTAGTCACACAAAATTTTGGTTGTGTTATTAGTCACACAAGTTTATGTCTGTGTTGTTAGTTACAAAAGTTTATGTCTGTGTTGTTAGTTACACAAGTTTATGTCTGTGTTGTTAGTCACACAAGTTTATGTCTGTGTTGTTAGTTACACAAGTTTATGTCTGTGTTGTTAGTCACACAAGTTTATGTCTGTGTTGTTAGTCACACAAATTTATGTCTGTGTTGTTAGTCACACAAGTTTATGTCTGTTTTGTTAGTTACACAAATTTATGTCTGTGTTGTTAGTCACACAAGTTTATGTCTGTGTTGTTAGTCACACAAGTTTATGGTTGTGTTGTTAGTCACACACGTTTATGTCTGTGTTGTTAGTCACACAAGTTTATGTCTGTGTTGTTAGTCATACAAGTTTATGTCTGTGTTGTTAGTCACACAAGTTTATGTCTGTGTTGTTAGTCACACAAGTTTATGGTTGTGTTGTTAGTCACACAAGTTTATGTCTGTGTTGTTAGTCACACACGTTTATGTCTGTGTTGTTAGTCACAAAAGTTTATGGTTGTGTTGTTAGTCACACAAGTTTATGTCTGTGTTGTTAGTCACACAAGTTTATGTCTGTGCTGTTAGTCACACAAGTTTATGGATGTGTTGTTAGTCACACAATTTTATGTCTGTGTTGTTAGTTACACAATTTATGTCTGTGTTGTTAGTCATACAAGTTTATGGTTGTGTTGTTAGTCACACAAGTTTATTGTTGTGTTGGTAGTCACACAAGTTTATGTCTGTGTTGTTAGTCACACAAGTTTATGTCTGTGTTGTTAGTTACACAAGTTTATGTCTGTGTTGTTAGTCACACAAAATTATGGTTGTGTTGTTAGTCACACAAGTTTATGTCTGTGTTGTTAGTTACACAATTTTATGGTTGTGTTGTTAGTCACAGAAGTTTATGTCTGTGTTGTTAGTCACACAAGTTTATGTCTGTGTTGTTAGTCACACAAGTTTATGTCTGTGTTGTTAGTCACACAAGTTTATGTCTGTGTTGGTTGTCACACAAGTTTATGTCTGTGTTGTTAGTCACACAAGTGTATATCTGTGTTGTTAGTCACACAAGTTTATGTCTGTGTTGTTAGTCACACAAATTTATGACTGAGTTGTTAGTCACACAAGTTTATGTCTATGTTGTTAGTCATACAAATTTATGTCTGTGTTGTTAGTCACACAAGTTTATGTCTGTGTTGTTAGTCACACAAGTTTATGGTTATGTTGTTAGTTACACAAGTTTATGTCTGTGTTGTTAGTCACACAAGTTTATGTCTGTTTTGTTAGTTACACAAATTTATGTCTGTGTTGTTAGTCACACAAGTTTATGTCTGTGTTGTTAGTCACACAAGTTTATGTCTGTGTTGTTAGTCACACAAGTTTATGGTTGTGTTGTTAGTCACACAAGTTTATGTCTGTGTTGTTAGTCACACACGTTTATGCCTGTGTTGTTAGTCACACAAGTTTATGGTTGTGTTGTTAGTCACACAAGTTTATGTCTGTGTTGTTAGTCACACAAGTTTATGTCTGTGCTGTTAGTCACACAAGTTTATGGATGTGTTGTTAGTCACACAATTTTATGTCTGTGTTGTTAGTCACACAATTTTATGTCTGTGTTGTTAGTCATACAAGTTTATGGTTGTGTTGTTAGTCACACAAGTTTATTGTTGTGTTGGTAGTCACACAAGTTTATGTCTGTGTTGTTAGTCACACAAGTTTATGTCTGTGTTTTTAGTCACACAAAATTATGGTTGTGTTGTTAGTCACACAAGTTTATGTCTGTGTTGTTAGTTACACAAGTTTATGGTTGTGTTGTTAGTCACACAAGTTTATGTCTGTGTTGTTAGTCACACAAGTTTATGTCTGTATTGTTAGTCACACAAGTTTATGTCTGTGTTGTTAGTCACACAAGTTTATGTCTGTGTTGTTTGTCACACAAGTTTATGTCTGTGTTGTTAGTCACGCAAGTGTATATCTGTGTTGTTAGTCACACAAGTTTATGTCTGTGTTGTTAGTCACACAAATTTATGACTGAGTTGTTAGTCACACAAGTTTATGTCTATGTTGTTAGTCATACAAATTTATGTCTGTGTTGTTAGTCACACAAGTTTATGGTTGTGTTGTTAGTCACACAAGTTTATGTCTGTGTTGTTAGTCACACAAGTTTATGTCTGTGTTGTTAGTCACACAAGTTTATGTCTGTGTTGTTAGTCACACAAGTTTATGTCTGTGTTGTCAGTCACACAAGTTTATGACTGAGTTATTAGTCACACAAGTTTATGTCTATGTTGTTAGTCATACAAGTTTATGTCTGTGTTGTTTAATCACACAAGTTTATGTCTGTGTTGTTAGTCACACAAGTTTATGTCTGTGTTGTTAGTCACACAAGTTTATGTCTGTGTTGTTAGTCACACACGTTTATGGTTGTGTTGTTAGTCACACAAGTTTATGTCTGTGTTGTTAGTCACACAAAATTTTGGTTGTGTTGTTAGTCACACAAGTTTATGTCTGTGTTAATAGTCACACAAGTTTATGTCTGTGTTGTTAGTCACACAAGTTTATGTCTGTGTTGTTAGTTACACAAGTTTATGGTTGTGTTGTTAGTCACACAACAAGTTTATGTCTGAGTTGTTAGTGACACAAGTTTATGTCTGTGTTGTTAGTGACACAAGTTTATGTCTGTGTTGTTAGTCATACAACAAGTTTATGTCTGAGATGTTAGTGACACAAGTTTATGTCTGTGTTGTTAGTCACACAAGTTTATGTCTGTGTTGTTAGTCACACAAGTTTATGTCTGTGTTGTTAGTCACACAAGTTTATGTCTGAGATGTTAGTGACACAAGTTTATGTCTGTGTTGTTAGTCACACAAGTTTATGTCTGTGTTGTTAGTCACACAAGTTTATGTCTGTGTTGCTAGTCACACAAGTTTATGTCTGTGTTGTTAGTTACACAAGTTTATGTCTGTGTTGTTAGTCACACAAGTTTATGTCTGTGTTGTTAGTCACACAAGTTTATGTCTGTGTTGTTAGTCACACAAGTTTATGTCTCTGTTGTTAGTCACACAAGTTTATGTCGGTGTTGTTAGTCACACAAGTTTATGTCTGTGTTGTTAGTTACACAAGTTTATGTCTGTGTTGTTAGTCACACAAGTTTATGTCTGTGTTGTTAGTTACACAAGTTTATGTATGTGTTGTTAGTTACATAAGTTTATGTCTGTGTTGTTAGTCACACAAGTTTATGTCTGTGTTGTTAGTCACACAAGTTTATGTCTGTGTTGTTAGTCACACAAGTTTATGTCTGTGTTGTCAGTCACACAAGTTTATGACTGAGTTGTTTGTCACACAAGTTTATGTCTATGTTGTTAGTCATACAAGTTTATGTCTGTGTTGTTTAGTCACACAAGTTTATGTCTGTGTTGTTAGTCACAGAAGTTTATGTCTGTGTTGTTAGTCACACAAGTTTATGTCTGTGTTGTTAGTCACACACGTTTATGGTTGTGTTGTTAGTCACACAAGTTTATGTCTGTGTTGTTAGTCACACAAAATTTTGGTTGTGTTGTTAGTCACACAAGTTTATGTCTGTGTTGTTAGTCACACAAGTTTATGTCTGTGTTGTTAGTCACACAAGTTTATGTCTGTGTTGTTAGTTACACAAGTTTATGCTTGTGTTGTTAGTCACACAAGTTTATATCTGTGTTTTTAGTCACACAAGTTTCTGTCTGTGTTGTTAGTCACACAAGTTTATGTCTGTGTTGTTAGTTACACAAGTTTATGTCTGTGTTGTTAGTCACACAAGTTTATGTCTGTGTTGTTAGTCACACAAGTTTATGTCTGTGTTGTTAGTCACACAAGTTTATGTCTGTGTTGTTAGTCACACAAGTTTATGTCTGTGTTGTTAGTTACACAAGTTTATGTCTGTGTTGTTAGTTACACAAGTTTATGTCTGTGTTGTTAGTCACACAAGTTTATGTCTGTGTTGTTAGTTACACAAGTTTATGTCTGTGTTGTTAGTCACACAAGTTTATGTCTGTGTTGTTAGTTACACAAGTTTATGTCTGTGTTGTTAGTCACATAAATTTATGTCTGTGTTGTTAGTCACACAAGTTTATGCCTGTGCTGTTAGTCACACAAGTTTATGGATGTGTTGTTAGTCACACAATTTTATGTCTGTGTTGTTAGTCACACAATTTTATGTCTGTGTTGTTAGTCATACAAGTTTATGGTTGTGTTGTTAGTCACACAAGTTTATTGTTGTGTTGGAAGTCACACAAGTTTATGTCTGTGTTGTTAGTCACACAAATTTATGTCTGTGTTATTAGTTACACAAGTTTATGTCTGTGTTGTTAGTCACACAAAATTATGGTTGTGTTGTTAGTCACACATGTTTATGTCTGTGTTGTTAGTTACAAAATTTTATGGTTGTGTTGTTGGTCACAGAAATTTATGTCTGTGTTGTTAGTCACACAAGTTTATGTCTGTGTTGTTAGTCACACAAGTTTATGTCTGTGTTGTTAGTCACACAAGTTTATGTCTGTGTTGTTTGTCACACAAGTTTATGTCTGTGTTGTTAGTCACACAAGTGTATATCTGTGTTGTTAGTCACACAAGTTTATGTCTGTGTTGTTAGTCACACAAATTTATGACTGAGTTGTTAGTCACACAAGTTTATGTCTATGTTGTTAGTCATACAAATTTATGTCTGTGTTGTTAGTCACACAAGTTTATGGTTGTGTTGTTAGTCACACAAGTTTATGGTTGTGTTGTTAGTTACACAAGTTTATGTCTGTGTTGTTAGTCACACAAGTTTATGTCTGTTTTGTTAGTTACACAAATTTATGTCTGTGTTGTTAGTCACACAAGTTTATGTCTGTGTTGTTAGTCACACAAGTTTATGTCTGTGTTGTTAGTCACACAAGTTTATGGTTGTGTTGTTAGTCACACAAGTTTATGTCTGTGTTGTTAGTCACACACGTTTATGTCTGTGTTGTTAGTCACACAAGTTTATGGTTGTGTTGTTAGTCACACAAGTTTATGTCTGTGTTGTTAGTCACACAAGTTTATGTCTGTGCTGTTAGTCACACAAGTTTATGGATGTGTTGTTAGTCACACAATTTATGTCTGTGTTGTTAGTCACACAATTTTATGTCTGTGTTGTTAGTCATACAAGTTTATGGTTGTGTTGTTAGTCACACAAGTTTATTGTTGTGTTGGTAGTCACACAAGTTTATGTCTGTGTTGTTAGTCACACAAGTTTATGTCTGTGTTGTTAGTTACACAAGTTTATGTCTGTGTTGTTAGTCACACAAAATTATGGTTGTGTTGTTAGTCACACAAGTTTATGTCTGTGTTGTTAGTTACACAAGTTTATGGTTGTGTTGTTAGTCACACAAGTTTATGTCTGTGTTGCTAGTCACACAAGTTTATGTCTGTGTTGTTAGTCACACAAGTTTATGTCTGTGTTGTTAGTCACACAAGTTTATGTCTGTGTTGTTTGTCACACAAGTTTATGTCTGTGTTGTTAGTCACACAAGTGTATATCTGTGTTGTTAGTCACACAAGTTTATGTCTGTGTTGTTAGTCACACAAATTTATGACTGAGTTGTTAGTCACACAAGTTTATGTCTATGTTGTTAGTCATACAAATTTATGTCTGTGTTGTTAGTCACACAAGTTTATGGTTGTGTTGTTAGTCACACAAGTTTATGTCTGTGTTGTTAGTCACACAAGTTTATGTCTGTGTTGTTAGTCACACAAGTTTATGTCTGTGTTGTTAGTCACGCAAGTTTATGTCTGTGTTGTCAGTCACACAAGTTTATGACTGAGTTGTTAGTCACACAAGTTTATGTCTATGTTGTTAGTCATACAAGTTTATGTCTGTGTTGTTTAATCACACAAGTTTATGTCTGTGTTGTTAGTCACACAAGTTTATGTCTGTGTTGTTAGTCACACAAGTTTATGTCTGTGTTGTTAGTCACACACGTTTATGGTTGTGTTGTTTGTCACACAAGTTTATGTCTGTGTTGTTAGTCACACAAAATTTTGGTTGTGTTGTTAGTCACACAAGTTTATGTCTGTGTTGTTAGTCACACAAGTTTATGTCTGTGTTGTTAGTTACACAAGTTTATGGTTGTGTTGTTAGTCACACAACAAGTTTATGTCTGAGTTGTTAGTGACACAAGTTTATGTCTGTGTTGTTAGTGACACAAGTTTATGTCTGTGTTGTTAGTCATACAACAAGTTTATGTCTGAGATGTTAGTGACACAAGTTTATGTCTGTGTTGTTAGTCACACAAGTTTATGTCTGTGTTGTTAGTCACACAAGTTTAAGTCTGTGATGTTAGTCACACAAGTTTATGTCTGAGATGTTAGTGACACAAGTTTATGTCTGTGTTGTTAGTCACACAAGTTTATGTCTGTGTTGTTAGTCACACAAGTTTATGTCTGTGTTGTTAGTAGTCACACAAGTTTATGTCTGTGTTGATAGTTACACAAGTTTATGTCTGTGTTGTTAGTCACACAAGTTTATGTCTGTGTTGTTAGTCACACAAGTTTATGTCTGTGTTGTTAGTCACACAAGTTTATGTCTGTGTTGTTAGTCACACAAGTTTATGTCTGTGTTGTTAGTCACACAAGTTTATGTCTGTGTTGTTAGTTACACAAGTTTATGTCTGTGTTGTTAGTCACACAAGTTTATGTCTGTGTTGTTAGTTACACAAGTTTATGTATGTGTTGTTAGTTACATAAGTTTATGTCTGTGTTGTTAGTCACACAAGTTTATGTCTGTGTTGTTAGTCACACAAGTTTATGTCTGTGTTGTTAGTCACGCAAGTTTATGTCTGTGTTGTTAGTCACATAAATTTATGTCTGTGTTGTTAGTCACACAAGTTTATGCCTGTGCTGTTAGTCACACAAGTTTATGGATGTGTTGTTAGTCACACAATTTTATGTCTGTGTTGTTAGTCACACAATTTTATGTCTGTGTTGTTAGTCATACAAGTTTATGGTTGTGTTGTTAGTCACACAAGTTTATTGTTGTGTTGGAAGTCACACAAGTTTATGTCTGTGTTGTTAGTCACACAAATTTATGTCTGTGTTATTAGTTACACAAGTTTATGTCTGTGTTGTTAGTCACACAAAATTATGGTTGTGTTGTTAGTCACACATGTTTATGTCTGTGTTGTTAGTTACAAAATTTTATGGTTGTGTTGTTGGTCACATAAATTTATGTCTGTGTTGTTAGTCACACAAGTTTATGTCTGTGTTGTTAGTCACACAAGTTTATGTCTGTGTTGTTAGTCACACAAGTTTATGTCTGTGTTGTTTGTCACACAAGTTTATGTCTGTGTTGTTAGTCACACAAGTGTATATCTGTGTTGTTAGTCACACAAGTTTATGTCTGTGTTGTTAGTCACACAAATTTATGACTGAGTTGTTAGTCACACAAGTTTATGTCTATGTTGTTAGTCATACAAATTTATGTCTGTGTTGTTAGTCACACAAGTTTATGGTTGTGTTGTTAGTCACACAAGTTTATGGTTGTGTTGTTAGTTACACAAGTTTATGTCTGTGTTGTTAGTCACACAAGTTTATGTCTGTTTTGTTAGTTACACAAATTTATGTCTGTGTTGTTAGTCACACAAGTTTATGTCTGTGTTGTTAGTCACACAAGTTTATGTCTGTGTTGTTAGTCACACAAGTTTATGGTTGTGTTGTTAGTCACACAAGTTTATGTCTGTGTTGTTAGTCACACACGTTTATGTCTGTGTTGTTAGTCACACAAGTTTATGGTTGTGTTGTTAGTCACACAAGTTTATGTCTGTGTTGTTAGTCACACAAGTTTATGTCTGTGCTGTTAGTCACACAAGTTTATGGATGTGTTGTTAGTCACACAATTTTATGTCTGTGTTGTTAGTCACACAATTTTATGTCTGTGTTGTTAGTCATACAAGTTTATGTTGTGTTGTTAGTCACACAAGTTTATTGTTGTGTTGGTAGTCACACAAGTTTATGTCTGTGTTGTTAGTCACACAAGTTTATGTCTGTGTTGTTAGTTACACAAGTTTATGTCTGTGTTGTTAGTCACACAAAATTATGGTTGTGTTGTTAGTCACACAAGTTTATGTCTGTGTTGTTAGTTACACAAGTTTATGGTTGTGTTGTTAGTCACACAAGTTTATGTCTGTGTTGCTAGTCACACAAGTTTATGTCTGTGTTGTTAGTCACACAAGTTTATGTCTGTGTTGTTAGTCACACAAGTTTATGTCTGTGTTGTTTGTCACACAAGTTTATGTCTGTGTTGTTAGTCACACAAGTGTATATCTGTGTTGTTAGTCACACAAGTTTATGTCTGTGTTGTTAGTCACACAAATTTATGACTGTGTTGTTAGTCACACAAGTTTATGTCTATGTTGTTAGTCATACAAATTTATGTCTGTGTTGTTAGTCACACAAGTTTATGGTTGTGTTGTTAGTCACACAAGTTTATGTCTGTGTTGTTAGTCACACAAGTTTATGTCTGTGTTGTTAGTCACACAAGTTTATGTCTGTGTTGTTAGTCACGCAAGTTTATGTCTGTGTTGTCAGTCACACAAGTTTATGACTGAGTTGTTAGTCACACAAGTTTATGTCTGTGTTGTTAGTCATACAAGTTTATGTCTGTGTTGTTAGTCACACAAGTTTTGTTGTGTTGTTAGTCACACAAGTTTATGTCTGTGTTGTTAGTTACACAAGTTTATGCTTGTGTTGTTAGTCACACAAGTTTATATCTGTGTTTTTAGTCACACAAGTTTCTGTCTGTGTTGTTAGTCACACAAGTTTATGTCTGTGTTGTTAGTTACACAAGTTTATGTCTGTGTTGTTAGTCACACAAGTTTATGTCTGTGTTGTTAGTCACACAAGTTTATGTCTGTGTTGTTAGTCACACAAGTTTATGTCTGTGTTGTTAGTCACACAAGTTTATGTCTGTGTTGTTAGTTACACAAGTTTATGTCTGTGTTGTTAGTTACACAAGTTTATGTCTGTGTTGTTAGTCACACAAGTTTATGTCTGTGTTGTTAGTTACACAAGTTTATGTCTGTGTTGTTAGTCACACAAGTTTATGTCTGTGTTGTTAGTTACACAAGTTTATGTCTGTGTTGTTAGTCACACAAATTTATGTCTGTGTTGTTAGTCACACAAGTTTATGTCTGTGCTGTTAGTCACACAAGTTTATGGATGTGTTGTTAGTCACACAATTTTATGTCTGTGTTGTTAGTCACACAATTTTATGTCTGTGTTGTTAGTCATACAAGTTTATGGTTGTGTTGTTAGTCACACAAGTTTATTGTTGTGTTGTTAGTCACACAAGTTTATGTCTGTGTTGTTAGTCACACAAATTTATGTCTGTGTTATTAGTTACACAAGTTTATGTCTGTGTTGTTAGTCACACAAAATTATGTTGTGTTGTTAGTCACACAAGTTTATGTCTGTGTTGTTAGTTACAAAATTTTATGGTTGTGTTGTTGGTCACAGAAAGTTTATGTCTGTGTTGTTAGTCACACAAGTTTATGTCTGTGTTGTTAGTCACACAAGTTTATGTCTGTGTTGTTAGTCACACAAGTTTATGTCTGTGTTGTTAGTCACACAAGTTTATGTCTGTGTTGTTAGTCACACAAGTTTATGTCTGTGTTGTTAGTCACACAAGTTTATGTCTGTGTTGTTAGTCACACAAATTTATGACTGTGTTGTTAGTCACACAAGTTTATGTCTGTGTTGTTAGTCACACAAGTTTATGTCTGTGTTGTTAGTCACACAAGTTTATGTTGTGTTGTTAGTCACACAAGTTTATGTTGTGTTGTTAGTTACACAAGTTTATGTCTGTGTTGTTAGTCACACAAGTTTATGTCTGTGTTGTTAGTCACACAAGTTTATGTCTGTGTTGTTAGTCACACAAGTTTATGTCTGTGTTGTTAGTCACACAAGTTTATGTCTGTGTTGTTAGTCACACAAGTTTATGTTGTGTTGTTAGTCACACAAGTTTATGTCTGTGTTGTTAGTCACACAAGTTTATGTCTGTGTTGTTAGTCACACAAGTTTATGTCTGTGTTGTTAGTCACACAAGTTTATGTCTGTGTTGTTAGTCACACAAGTTTATGTCTGTGCTGTTAGTCACACAAGTTTATGGATGTGTTGTTAGTCACACAATTTTATGTCTGTGTTGTTAGTCACACAATTTTATGTCTGTGTTGTTAGTCATACAAGTTTATGGTTGTGTTGTTAGTCACACAAGTTTATTGTTGTGTTGGTAGTCACACAAGTTTATGTCTGTGTTGTTAGTCACACAAGTTTATGTCTGTGTTGTTAGTTACACAAGTTTATGTCTGTGTTGTTAGTCACACAAAATTATGGTTGTGTTGTTAGTCACACAAGTTTATGTCTGTGTTGTTAGTTACACAAGTTTATGGTTGTGTTGTTAGTCACACAAGTTTATGTCTGTGTTGTTAGTCACACAAGTTTATGTCTGTGTTGTTAGTCACACAAGTTTATGTCTGTGTTGTTAGTCACACAAGTTTATGTCTGTGTTGTTTGTCACACAAGTTTATGTCTGTGTTGTTAGTCACACAAGTGTATATCTGTGTTGTTAGTCACACAAGTTTATGTCTGTGTTGTTAGTCACACAAATTTATGACTGAGTTGTTAGTCACACAAGTTTATGTCTATGTTGTTAGTCATACAAATTTATGTCTGTGTTGTTAGTCACACAAGTTTATGGTTGTGTTGTTAGTCACACAAGTTTATGTCTGTGTTGTTAGTCACACAAGTTTATGTCTGTGTTGTTAGTCACACAAGTTTATGTCTGTGTTGTTAGTCACACAAGTTTATGTCTGTGTTGTTAGTCACACAAGTTTATGTCTGTGTTGTTAGTCACACAAGTTTATGTCTGTGTTGTTAGTCACACAAGTTTATGTCTGTGTTGTTAGTCACACAAGTTTATGTCTGTGTTGTTAGTCACACAAGTTTATGTCTGTGTTGTTAGTCACACAAGTTTATGTCTGTGTTGTTAGTCACA
The DNA here is from genome assembly GCA_032433765.1 of Megaustenia siamemsis. Classification (NCBI taxonomy): domain Eukaryota; kingdom Metazoa; phylum Mollusca; class Gastropoda; order Stylommatophora; family Ariophantidae; genus Megaustenia; species Megaustenia siamemsis. Next base: position 102,649,854 of record JAVIAB010000047.1, on the reverse strand, counting down.
CAAGTTTATGTTGTGTTGTTTGTCACACAAGTTTATGTCTGTGTTGTTAGTCACACAATTTATGGTTGTGTTGTTAGTCACACAAGTTTATGTCTGTGTTGTTAGTCACACAAGTTTATGTCTGTGTTGTTAGTCACACAAGTTTATGGTTGTGTTGTTAGTCACACAAGTTTATGTCTGTGTTGTTAGTCACACAAGTTTATGTCTGTGTTGTTAGTCACACAAGTTTATGTCTGTGTTGTTAGTCATACACAAGTTTATGTCTGTGTTGTTAGTCACACAAGTTTATGTCTGTGTTGTTAGTCACACAAGTTTATGTCTGTGTTGTTAGTCACACAAGTTTATGTCTGTGTTGTTAGTCACACAAGTTTATGTCTGTGTTGTTAGTCACACAAGTTTATGTCTGTGTTGTTAGTCACACAAGTTTATGTCTGTGTTGTTAGTCACACAAGTTTATGTCTGTGTTGTTAGTAGTCACACAAGTTTATGTCTGTGTTGTTAGTCACACAAGTTTATGTCTGTGTTGTTAGTCACACAAGTTTATGTCTGTGTTGTTAGTCACACAAGTTTATGTCTGTGTTGTTAGTCACACAAGTTTATGTCTGTGTTGTTAGTCACACAAGTTTATGTCTGTGTTGTTAGTCACACAAGTTTATGTCTGTGTTGTTAGTCACACAAGTTTATGTCTGTGTTGTTAGTCACACAAGTTTATGTCTGTGTTGTTAGTCACACAAGTTTATGTCTGTGTTGTTAGTCACACAAGTTTATGTCTGTGTTGTTAGTCACACAAGTTTATGTCTGTGTTGTTAGTCACACAAGTTTATGTCTGTGTTGTTAGTCACACAAGTTTATGTCTGTGTTGTTAGTCACACAAGTTTATGTCTGTGTTGTTAGTCACACAAGTTTATGTCTGTGTTGTTAGTCACACAAGTTTATGTCTGTGTTGTTAGTCACACAAGTTTATGGTCTGTGTTGTTAGTCACACAAGTTTATGTCTGTGTTGTTAGTCACACAAGTTTATGGTTGTGTTGTTAGTCACACAAGTTTATGTCTGTGTTGTTAGTCACACAAGTTTATGTCTGTGTTGTTAGTCACACAAGTTTATGTCTGTGTTGTTAGTTACACAAGTTTATGTCTGTGTTGTTAGTCACACAAGTTTATGTCTGTGTTGTTAGTCACACAAGTTTATGTCTGTGTTGTTAGTCACACAAGTTTATGTCTGTGTTGTTAGTCACACAAGTTTATGTCTGTGTTGTTAGTCACACAAGTTTATGTCTGTGTTGTTAGTCACACAAGTTTATGTCTGTGTTGTTAGTCACACAAGTTTATGTCTGTGTTGTTAGTCACACAAGTTTATGTCTGTGTTGTTAGTCACACAAGTTTATGTCTGTGTTGTTAGTCACACAAGTTTATGTCTGTGTTGTTAGTCACACAAGTTTATGTCTGTGTTGTTAGTCACACAAGTTTATGTCTGTGTTGTTAGTCACACAAGTTTATGTCTGTGTTGTTAGTCACACAAGTTTATGTCTGTGTTGTTAGTCACACAAGTTTATGTCTGTGTTGTTAGTCACACAAGTTTATGTCTGTGTTGTTAGTCACACAAGTTTATGTCTGTGTTGTTAGTTACACAAGTTTATGTCTGTGTTGTTAGTCACACAAGTTTATGTCTGTGTTGTTAGTCACACAAGTTTATGTCTGTGTTGTTAGTCACACAAGTTTATGTCTGTGTTGTTAGTCACACAAGTTTATGTCTGTGTTGTTAGTCACACAAGTTTATGTCTGTGTTGTTAGTCACACAAGTTTATGTCTGTGTTGTTAGTCACACAAGTTTATGTCTGTGTTGTTAGTCACACAAGTTTATGCCTGTGCTGTTAGTCACACAAGTTTATGGATGTGTTGTTAGTCACACAATTTTATGTCTGTGTTGTTAGTCACACAATTTTATGTCTGTGTTGTTAGTCATACAAGTTTATGGTTGTGTTGTTAGTCACACAAGTTTATTGTTGTGTTGGAAGTCACACAAGTTTATGTCTGTGTTGTTAGTCACACAAATTTATGTCTGTGTTGTTAGTTACACAAGTTTATGTCTGTGTTGTTAGTCACACAAAATTATGGTTGTGTTGTTAGTCACACAAGTTTATGTCTGTGTTGTTAGTTACAAAAGTTTATGGTTGTGTTGTTAGTCACAGAAATTTATGTCTGTGTTGTTAGTCACACAAGTTTATGTCTGTGTTGTTAGTCACACAAGTTTATGTCTGTGTTGTTAGTCACACAAGTTTATGTCTGTGTTGTTTGTCACACAAGTTTATGTCTGTGTTGTTAGTCACACAAGTGTATATCTGTGTTGTTAGTCACACAAGTTTATGTCTGTGTTGTTAGTCACACAAATTTATGACTGAGTTGTTAGTCACACAAGTTTATGTCTATGTTGTTAGTCATACAAATTTATGTCTGTGTTGTTAGTCACACAAGTTTATGGTTGTGTTGTTAGTCACACAAGTTTATGGTTGTGTTGTTAGTCACACAAGTTTATGTCTGTGTTGTTAGTCACACAAGTTTATGTCTGTGTTGTTAGTTACACAAATTTATGTCTGTGTTGTTAGTCACACAAGTTTATGTCTGTGTTGTTAGTCACACAAGTTTATGTCTGTGTTGTTAGTCACACAAGTTTATGGTTGTGTTGTTAGTCACACAAGTTTATGTCTGTGTTGTTAGTCACACACGTTTATGTCTGTGTTGTTAGTCACACAAGTTTATGTTGTGTTGTTAGTCACACAAGTTTATGTTGTGTTGTTAGTCACACAAGTTTATGTCTGTGCTGTTAGTCACACAAGTTTATGGATGTGTTGTTAGTCACACAATTTTATGTCTGTGTTGTTAGTCACACAAGTTTATGTCTGTGTTGTTAGTCATACAAGTTTATGGTTGTGTTGTTAGTCACACAAGTTTATGTTGTGTTGTTAGTCACACAAGTTTATGTCTGTGTTGTTAGTCACACAAGTTTATGTCTGTGTTGTTAGTTACACAAGTTTATGTCTGTGTTGTTAGTCACACAAAATTATGGTTGTGTTGTTAGTCACACAAGTTTATGTCTGTGTTGTTAGTTACACAAGTTTATGGTTGTGTTGTTAGTCACACAAGTTTATGTCTGTGTTGTTAGTCACACAAGTTTATGTCTGTGTTGTTAGTCACACAAGTTTATGTCTGTGTTGTTAGTCACACAAGTTTATGTCTGTGTTGTTTGTCACACAAGTTTATGTCTGTGTTGTTAGTCACACAAGTTTATGTCTGTGTTGTTAGTCACACAAGTTTATGTCTGTGTTGTTAGTCACACAAATTTATGACTGAGTTGTTAGTCACACAAGTTTATGTCTGTGTTGTTAGTCATACAAATTTATGTCTGTGTTGTTAGTCACACAAGTTTATGTTGTGTTGTTAGTCACACAAGTTTATGTCTGTGTTGTTAGTCACACAAGTTTATGTCTGTGTTGTTAGTCACACAAGTTTATGTCTGTGTTGTTAGTCACACAAGTTTATGTCTGTGTTGTTAGTCACACAAGTTTATGTCTGAGTTGTTAGTCACACAAGTTTATGTCTATGTTGTTAGTCATACAAGTTTATGTCTGTGTTGTTAATCACACAAGTTTATGTCTGTGTTGTTAGTCACACAAGTTTATGTCTGTGTTGTTAGTCACACAAGTTTATGTCTGTGTTGTTAGTCACACAAGTTTATGGTTGTGTTGTTAGTCACACAAGTTTATGTCTGTGTTGTTAGTCACACAAGTTTTGTCTGTGTTGTTAGTCACACAAGTTTATGTCTGTGTTGTTAGTCACACAAGTTTATGTCTGTGTTGTTAGTTACACAAGTTTATGTTGTGTTGTTAGTCACACAAGTTTATGTCTGTGTTGTTAGTGACACAAGTTTATGTCTGTGTTGTTAGTCACACAAGTTTATGTCTGTGTTGTTAGTCATACAACAAGTTTATGTCTGTGATGTTAGTGACACAAGTTTATGTCTGTGTTGTTAGTCACACAAGTTTATGTCTGTGTTGTTAGTCACACAAGTTTATGTCTGTGATGTTAGTCACACAAGTTTATGTCTGAGTTGTTAGTGACACAAGTTTATGTCTGTGTTGTTAGTCACACAAGTTTATGTCTGTGTTGTTAGTCACACAAGTTTATGTCTGTGTTGTTAGTCACACAAGTTTATGTCTGTGTTGTTAGTTACACAAGTTTATGTCTGTGTTGTTAGTCACACAAGTTTATGTCTGTGTTGTTAGTCACACAAGTTTATGTCTGTGTTGTTAGTCACACAAGTTTATGTCTGTGTTGTTAGTCACACAAGTTTATGTCTGTGTTGTTAGTCACACAAGTTTATGTCTGTGTTGTTAGTTACACAAGTTTATGTCTGTGTTGTTAGTCACACAAGTTTATGTCTGTGTTGTTAGTTACACAAGTTTATGTATGTGTTGTTAGTTACATAAGTTTATGTCTGTGTTGTTAGTCACACAAGTTTATGTCTGTGTTGTTAGTCACACAAGTTTATGTCTGTGTTGTTAGTCACACAAGTTTATGTCTGTGTTGTTAGTCACACAAGTTTATGTCTGTGTTTTTAGTCACACAAGTTTATGTCTGTGTTGTTAGTCACACAAGTTTATGTCTGTGTTGTTAGTTACACAAGTTTATGTCTGTGTTGTTAGTCACACAAGTTTATGTCTGTGTTGTTAGTCACACAAGTTTATGTCTGTGTTGTTAGTCACACAAGTTTATGTCTGTGTTGTTAGTCACACAAGTTTATGTCTGTGTTGTTAGTCACACAAGTTTATGTCTGTGTTGTTAGTTACACAAGTTTATGTCTGTGTTGTTAGTCACACAAGTTTATGTCTGTGTTGTTAGTCACACAAGTTTATGTCTGTGTTGTTAGTTACACAAGTTTATGTCTGTGTTGTTAGTCACACAAGTTTATGTCTGTGTTGTTAGTCACACAAGTTTATGTCTGTGTTGTTAGTCACACAAGTTTATGTCTGTGTTGTTAGTCACACAAGTTTATGTCTGTGTTGTTAGTCACACAAGTTTATGTCTGTGTTGTTAGTCACACAAGTTTATGTCTGTGTTGTTAGTCACACAAGTTTATGTCTGTGTTGTTAGTCACACAAGTTTATGTCTGTGTTGTTAGTCACACAAGTTTATGTCTGTGTTGTTAGTCACACAAGTTTATGTTGTGTTGTTAGTCACACAAGTTTATGTCTGTGTTGTTAGTCACACAATTTGGTTGTGTTGTTAGTCACACAAGTTTATGTCTGTGTTGTTAGTCACACAAGTTTATGTCTGTGTTGTTAGTCACACAAGTTTATGTCTGTGTTGTTAGTTACACAAGTTTATGTTGTGTTGTTAGTCACACAAGTTTATGTCTGTGTTTTTAGTCACACAAGTTTATGTCTGTGTTGTTAGTCACACAAGTTTATGTCTGTGTTGTTAGTTACACAAGTTTATGTCTGTGTTGTTAGTCACACAAGTTTATGGTCTGTGTTGTTAGTCACACAAGTTTATGTCTGTGTTGTTAGTCACACAAGTTTATGTCTGTGTTGTTAGTCACACAAGTTTATGGTCTGTGTTGTTAGTCACACAAGTTTATGTCTGTGTTGTTAGTCACACAAGTTTATGTCTGTGTTGTTAGTCACACAAGTTTATGGATGTGTTGTTAGTCACACAATTTTATGTCTGTGTTGTTAGTCACACAATTTTATGTCTGTGTTGTTAGTCATACAAGTTTATGTTGTGTTGTTAGTCACACAAGTTTATTGTTGTGTTGGTAGTCACACAAGTTTATGTCTGTGTTGTTAGTCACACAAGTTTATGTCTGTGTTGTTAGTTACACAAGTTTATGTCTGTGTTGTTAGTCACACAAAATTATGTTGTGTTGTTAGTCACACAAGTTTATGTCTGTGTTGTTAGTCACACAAGTTTATGGTTGTGTTGTTAGTCACACAAGTTTATGTCTGTGTTGTTAGTCACACAAGTTTATGTCTGTGTTGTTAGTCACACAAGTTTATGTCTGTGTTGTTAGTCACACAAGTTTATGTCTGTGTTGTTAGTCACACAAGTTTATGTCTGTGTTGTTAGTCACACAAGTGTATATCTGTGTTGTTAGTCACACAAGTTTATGTCTGTGTTGTTAGTCACACAAATTTATGACTGTGTTGTTAGTCACACAAGTTTATGTCTATGTTGTTAGTCATACAAGTTTATGTCTGTGTTGTTAGTCACACAAGTTTATGGTTGTGTTGTTAGTCACACAAGTTTATGTCTGTGTTGTTAGTCACACAAGTTTATGTCTGTGTTGTTAGTCACACAAGTTTATGTCTGTGTTGTTAGTCACACAAGTTTATGTCTGTGTTGTTAGTCACACAAGTTTATGACTGAGTTGTTAGTCACACAAGTTTATGTCTGTGTTGTTAGTCACACAAGTTTATGTCTGTGTTGTTTAGTCACACAAGTTTATGTCTGTGTTGTTAGTCACACAAGTTTATGTCTGTGTTGTTAGTCACACAAGTTTATGTCTGTGTTGTTAGTCACACAAGTTTATGGTTGTGTTGTTAGTCACACAAGTTTATGTCTGTGTTGTTAGTCACACAAGTTTTGGTTGTGTTGTTAGTCACACAAGTTTATGTCTGTGTTGTTAGTCACACAAGTTTATGTCTGTGTTGTTAGTCACACAAGTTTATGGTTGTGTTGTTAGTCACACAAGTTTATGTCTGTGTTGTTAGTCACACAAGTTTATGTCTGTGTTGTTAGTCACACAAGTTTATGTCTGTGTTGTTAGTCATACACAAGTTTATGTCTGTGTTGTTAGTCACACAAGTTTATGTCTGTGTTGTTAGTCACACAAGTTTATGTCTGTGTTGTTAGTCACACAAGTTTATGTCTGTGTTGTTAGTCACACAAGTTTATGTCTGTGTTGTTAGTCACACAAGTTTATGTCTGTGTTGTTAGTCACACAAGTTTATGTCTGTGTTGTTAGTCACACAAGTTTATGTCTGTGTTGTTAGTCACACAAGTTTATGTCTGTGTTGTTAGTCACACAAGTTTATGTCTGTGTTGTTAGTCACACAAGTTTATGTCTGTGTTGTTAGTCACACAAGTTTATGTCTGTGTTGTTAGTCACACAAGTTTATGTCTGTGTTGTTAGTCACACAAGTTTATGTCTGTGTTGTTAGTCACACAAGTTTATGTCTGTGTTGTTAGTTACACAAGTTTATGTCTGTGTTGTTAGTCACACAAGTTTATGTCTGTGTTGTTAGTCACACAAGTTTATGTCTGTGTTGTTAGTTACACAAGTTTATGTCTGTGTTGTTAGTCACACAAGTTTATGTCTGTGTTGTTAGTCACACAAGTTTATGTCTGTGTTGTTAGTCACACAAGTTTATGTCTGTGTTGTTAGTCACACAAGTTTATGTCTGTGTTTTTAGTCACACAAGTTTATGTCTGTGTTGTTAGTCACACAAGTTTATGTCTGTGTTGTTAGTTACACAAGTTTATGTCTGTGTTGTTAGTCACACAAGTTTATGTCTGTGTTGTTAGTCACACAAGTTTATGTCTGTGTTGTTAGTCACACAAGTTTATGTCTCTGTTGTTAGTCACACAAGTTTATGTCTGTGTTGTTAGTCACACAAGTTTATGTCTGTGTTGTTAGTTACACAAGTTTATGTCTGTGTTGTTAGTCACACAAGTTTATGTCTGTGTTGTTAGTTACACAAGTTTATGTATGTGTTGTTAGTTACATAAGTTTATGTCTGTGTTGTTAGTCACACAAGTTTATGTCTGTGTTGTTAGTCACACAAGTTTATGTCTGTGTTGTTAGTCACACAAGTTTATGTCTGTGTTGTCAGTCACACAAGTTTATGACTGAGTTGTTAGTCACACAAGTTTATGTCTATGTTGTTAGTCATACAAGTTTATGTCTGTGTTGTTTAGTCACACAAGTTTATGTCTGTGTTGTTAGTCACAGAAGTTTATGTCTGTGTTGTTAGTCACACAAGTTTATGTCTGTGTTGTTAGTCACACACGTTTATGGTTGTGTTGTTAGTCACACAAGTTTATGTCTGTGTTGTTAGTCACACAAATTTGGTTGTGTTGTTAGTCACACAAGTTTATGTCTGTGTTGTTAGTCACACAAGTTTATGTCTGTGTTGTTAGTCACACAAGTTTATGTCTGTGTTGTTAGTTACACAAGTTTATGTTTGTGTTGTTAGTCACACAAGTTTATATCTGTTTTTAGTCACACAAGTTTCTGTCTGTGTTGTTAGTCACACAAGTTTATGTCTGTGTTGTTAGTTACACAAGTTTATGTCTGTGTTGTTAGTCACACAAGTTTATGTCTGTGTTGTTAGTCACACAAGTTTATGTCTGTGTTGTTAGTCACACAAGTTTATGTCTGTGTTGTTAGTCACACAAGTTTATGTCTGTGTTGTTAGTTACACAAGTTTATGTCTGTGTTGTTAGTTACACAAGTTTATGTCTGTGTTGTTAGTCACACAAGTTTATGTCTGTGTTGTTAGTCACACAAGTTTATGTCTGTGTTGTTAGTCACACAAGTTTATGTCTGTGTTGTTAGTTACACAAGTTTATGTCTGTGTTGTTAGTCACATAAATTATGTCTGTGTTGTTAGTCACACAAGTTTATGCCTGTGCTGTTAGTCACACAAGTTTATGGATGTGTTGTTAGTCACACAATTTTATGTCTGTGTTGTTAGTCACACAATTTTATGTCTGTGTTGTTAGTCATACAAGTTTATGGTTGTGTTGTTAGTCACACAAGTTTATTGTTGTGTTGGAAGTCACACAAGTTTATGTCTGTGTTGTTAGTCACACAAATTTATGTCTGTGTTATTAGTTACACAAGTTTATGTCTGTGTTGTTAGTCACACAAAATTATGGTTGTGTTGTTAGTCACACAAGTTTATGTCTGTGTTGTTAGTTACACAATTTTATGGTTGTGTTGTTGGTCACAGAAGTTTATGTCTGTGTTGTTAGTCACACAAGTTTATGTCTGTGTTGTTAGTCACACAAGTTTATGTCTGTGTTGTTAGTCACACAAGTTTATGTCTGTGTTGTTTGTCACACAAGTTTATGTCTGTGTTGTTAGTCACACAAGTGTATATCTGTGTTGTTAGTCACACAAGTTTATGTCTGTGTTGTTAGTCACACAAATTTATGACTGAGTTGTTAGTCACACAAGTTTATGTCTATGTTGTTAGTCATACAAATTTATGTCTGTGTTGTTAGTCACACAAGTTTATGGTTGTGTTGTTAGTCACACAAGTTTATGGTTGTGTTGTTAGTTACACAAGTTTATGTCTGTGTTGTTAGTCACACAAGTTTATGTCTGTTTTGTTAGTTACACAAATTTATGTCTGTGTTGTTAGTCACACAAGTTTATGTCTGTGTTGTTAGTCACACAAGTTTATGTCTGTGTTGTTAGTCACACAAGTTTGGTTGTGTTGTTAGTCACACAAGTTTATGTCTGTGTTGTTAGTCACACACGTTTATGTCTGTGTTGTTAGTCACACAAGTTTATGGTTGTGTTGTTAGTCACACAAGTTTATGTCTGTGTTGTTAGTCACACAAGTTTATGTCTGTGCTGTTAGTCACACAAGTTTATGTCTGTGTTGTTAGTCACACAATTTTATGTCTGTGTTGTTAGTCACACAATTTTATGTCTGTGTTGTTAGTCATACAAGTTTATGGTTGTGTTGTTAGTCACACAAGTTTATTGTTGTGTTGGTAGTCACACAAGTTTATGTCTGTGTTGTTAGTCACACAAGTTTATGTCTGTGTTGTTAGTTACACAAGTTTATGTCTGTGTTGTTAGTCACACAAAATTATGGTTGTGTTGTTAGTCACACAAGTTTATGTCTGTGTTGTTAGTTACACAAGTTTATGGTTGTGTTGTTAGTCACACAAGTTTATGTCTGTGTTGCTAGTCACACAAGTTTATGTCTGTGTTGTTAGTCACACAAGTTTATGTCTGTGTTGTTAGTCACACAAGTTTATGTCTGTGTTGTTAGTCACACAAGTTTATGTCTGTGTTGTTAGTCACACAAGTTTATGTCTGTGTTGTTAGTCACACAAGTTTATGTCTGTGTTGTTAGTCACACAAGTTTATGGTTGTGTTGTTAGTCACACAAGTTTATGTCTGTGTTGTTAGTCACACAAGTTTATGTCTGTGTTGTTAGTCACACAAGTTTATGTCTGTGTTGTTAGTCACACAAGTTTATGTCTGTGTTGTTAGTCACACAAGTTTATGTCTGTGTTGTTAGTCACACAAGTTTATGTCTGTGTTGTTAGTCACACAAGTTTATGTCTGTGTTGTTAGTCACACAAGTTTATGTCTGTGTTGTTAGTCACACAAGTTTATGTTGTGTTGTTAGTCACACAAGTTTATGTCTGTGTTGTTAGTCACACAAGTTTTGGTTGTGTTGTTAGTCACACAAGTTTATGTCTGTGTTGTTAGTCACACAAGTTTATGTCTGTGTTGTTAGTTACACAAGTTTATGGTTGTGTTGTTAGTCACACACAAGTTTATGTCTGTGTTGTTAGTCACACAAGTTTATGTCTGTGTTGTTAGTCACACAAGTTTATGTCTGTGTTGTTAGTCACACAAGTTTATGTCTGTGTTGTTAGTGACACAAGTTTATGTCTGTGTTGTTAGTCACACAAGTTTATGTCTGTGTTGTTAGTCACACAAGTTTATGTCTGTGTTGTTAGTCACACAAGTTTATGTCTGAGTTGTTAGTGACACAAGTTTATGTCTGTGTTGTTAGTCACACAAGTTTATGTCTGTGTTGTTAGTCACACAAGTTTATGTCTGTGTTGTTAGTCACACAAGTTTATGTCTGTGTTGTTAGTCACACAAGTTTATGTCTGTGTTGTTAGTCACACAAAATTATGGTTGTGTTGTTAGTCACACAAGTTTATGTCTGTGTTGTTAGTCACACAAGTTTATGGTGTGTTGTTAGTCACACAAGTTTATGTCTGTGTTGTTAGTCACACAAGTTTATGTCTGTGTTGTTAGTCACACAAGTTTATGTCTGTGTTGTTAGTCACACAAGTTTATGTCTGTGTTGTTAGTCACACAAGTTTATGTCTGTGTTGTTAGTCACACAAGTTTATGTCTGTGTTGTTAGTCACACAAGTTTATGTCTGTGTTGTTAGTTACACAAGTTTATGTCTGTGTTGTTAGTCACACAAGTTTATGTCTGTGTTGTTAGTCACACAAGTTTATGTCTGTGTTGTTAGTTACACAAGTTTATGTCTGTGTTGTTAGTCACACAAGTTTATGTCTGTGTTGTTAGTCACACAAGTTTATGTCTGTGTTGTTAGTCACACAAGTTTATGTCTGTGTTGTTAGTCATACAAATTTATGTCTGTGTTGTTAGTCACACAAGTTTATGTTGTGTTGTTAGTCACACAAGTTTATGTCTGTGTTGTTAGTCACACAAGTTTATGTCTGTGTTGTTAGTCACACAAGTTTATGTCTGTGTTGTTAGTCACACAAGTTTATGTCTGTGTTGTTAGTCACACAAGTTTATGTCTGTGTTGTTAGTCACACAAGTTTATGTCTGTGTTGTTAGTCACACAAGTTTATGTCTGTGTTGTTAATCACACAAGTTTATGTCTGTGTTGTTAGTCACACAAGTTTATGTCTGTGTTGTTAGTCACACAAGTTTATGTCTGTGTTGTTAGTCACACACGTTTATGGTTGTGTTGTTTGTCACACAAGTTTATGTCTGTGTTGTTAGTCACACAAATTTTGGTTGTGTTGTTAGTCACACAAGTTTATGTCTGTGTTGTTAGTCACACAAGTTTATGTCTGTGTTGTTAGTCACACAAGTTTATGTTGTGTTGTTAGTCACACAAGTTTATGTCTGTGTTGTTAGTCACACAAGTTTATGTCTGTGTTGTTAGTCACACAAGTTTATGTCTGTGTTGTTAGTCATACACAAGTTTATGTCTGAGTTGTTAGTCACACAAGTTTATGTCTGTGTTGTTAGTCACACAAGTTTATGTCTGTGTTGTTAGTCACACAAGTTTATGTCTGTGTGTTAGTCACACAAGTTTATGTCTGTGTTGTTAGTCACACAAGTTTATGTCTGTGTTGTTAGTCACACAAGTTTATGTCTGTGTTGTTAGTCACACAAGTTTATGTCTGTGTTGTTAGTCACACAAGTTTATGTCTGTGTTGTTAGTTACACAAGTTTATGTCTGTGTTGTTAGTCACACAAGTTTATGTCTGTGTTGTTAGTCACACAAGTTTATGTCTGTGTTGTTAGTCACACAAGTTTATGTCTGTGTTGTTAGTCACACAAGTTTATGTCTGTGTTGTTAGTCACACAAGTTTATGTCTGTGTTGTTAGTCACACAAGTTTATGTCTGTGTTGTTAGTCACACAAGTTTATGTCTGTGTTGTTAGTCACACAAGTTTATGTTGTGTTGTTAGTCACACAAGTTTATGTCTGTGTTGTTAGTCACACAAGTTTATGTCTGTGTTGTTAGTCACACAAGTTTATGTCTGTGTTGTTAGTCACACAAGTTTATGTCTGTGTTGTTAGTCACACAAGTTTATGTCTGTGTTGTTAGTCACACAAGTTTATGTCTGTGTTGTTAGTCACACAAGTTTATGTCTGTGTTGTTAGTTACACAAGTTTATGTCTGTGTTGTTAGTCACACAAGTTTATGTCTGTGTTGTTAGTCACACAAGTTTATGTCTGTGTTGTTAGTCACACAAGTTTATGTCTGTGTTGTTAGTCACACAAGTTTATGTCTGTGTTGTTAGTCACACAAGTTTATGTCTGTGTTGTTAGTCACACAAGTTTATGTCTGTGTTGTTAGTCACACAAGTTTATGTCTGTGTTGTTAGTTACACAAGTTTATGTCTGTGTTGTTAGTTACATAAGTTTATGTCTGTGTTGTTAGTCACACAAGTTTATGTCTGTGTTGTTAGTCACACAAGTTTATGTCTGTGTTGTTAGTCACACAAGTTTATGTCTGTGTTGTTAGTCACACAAGTTTATGTCTGTGTTGTTAGTCACACAAGTTTATGTCTATGTTGTTAGTCACACAAGTTTATGTCTGTGTTGTTTAGTCACACAAGTTTATGTCTGTGTTGTTAGTCACACAAGTTTATGTCTGTGTTGTTAGTCACACAAGTTTATGTCTGTGTTGTTAGTCACACAAGTTTATGGTTGTGTTGTTAGTCACACAAGTTTATGTCTGTGTTGTTAGTCACACAAATTTTGGTTGTGTTGTTAGTCACACAAGTTTATGTCTGTGTTGTTAGTCACACAAGTTTATGTCTGTGTTGTTAGTCACACAAGTTTATGTCTGTGTTGTTAGTTACACAAGTTTATGTTTGTGTTGTTAGTCACACAAGTTTATGTCTGTGTTTTAGTCACACAAGTTTCTGTCTGTGTTGTTAGTCACACAAGTTTATGTCTGTGTTGTTAGTTACACAAGTTTATGTCTGTGTTGTTAGTCACACAAGTTTATGTCTGTGTTGTTAGTCACACAAGTTTATGTCTGTGTTGTTAGTCACACAAGTTTATGTCTGTGTTGTTAGTCACACAAGTTTATGTCTGTGTTGTTAGTTACACAAGTTTATGTCTGTGTTGTTAGTTACACAAGTTTATGTCTGTGTTGTTAGTCACACAAGTTTATGTCTGTGTTGTTAGTTACACAAGTTTATGTCTGTGTTGTTAGTCACACAAGTTTATGTCTGTGTTGTTAGTTACACAAGTTTATGTCTGTGTTGTTAGTCACACAAATTTATGTCTGTGTTGTTAGTCACACAAGTTTATGCCTGTGTTGTTAGTCACACAAGTTTATGTCTGTGTTGTTAGTCACACAAGTTTATGTCTGTGTTGTTAGTCACACAAGTTTATGTCTGTGTTGTTAGTCATACAAGTTTATGTTGTGTTGTTAGTCACACAAGTTTATGTTGTGTTGTTAGTCACACAAGTTTATGTCTGTGTTGTTAGTCACACAAATTTATGTCTGTGTTGTTAGTTACACAAGTTTATGTCTGTGTTGTTAGTCACACAAAATTATGTTGTGTTGTTAGTCACACAAGTTTATGTCTGTGTTGTTAGTTACACAATTTTATGGTTGTGTTGTTAGTCACACAAGTTTATGTCTGTGTTGTTAGTCACACAAGTTTATGTCTGTGTTGTTAGTCACACAAGTTTATGTCTGTGTTGTTAGTCACACAAGTTTATGTCTGTGTTGTTTGTCACACAAGTTTATGTCTGTGTTGTTAGTCACACAAGTTTATCTGTGTTGTTAGTCACACAAGTTTATGTCTGTGTTGTTAGTCACACAAATTTATGACTGAGTTGTTAGTCACACAAGTTTATGTCTATGTTGTTAGTCATACAAATTTATGTCTGTGTTGTTAGTCACACAAGTTTATGGTTGTGTTGTTAGTCACACAAGTTTATGGTTGTGTTGTTAGTTACACAAGTTTATGTCTGTGTTGTTAGTCACACAAGTTTATGTCTGTTTGTTAGTTACACAATTTATGTCTGTGTTGTTAGTCACACAAGTTTATGTCTGTGTTGTTAGTCACACAAGTTTATGTCTGTGTTGTTAGTCACACAAGTTTATGGTTGTGTTGTTAGTCACACAAGTTTATGTCTGTGTTGTTAGTCACACACGTTTATGTCTGTGTTGTTAGTCACACAAGTTTATGTCTGTGTTGTTAGTCACACAAGTTTATGTCTGTGTTGTTAGTCACACAAGTTTATGTCTGTGCTGTTAGTCACACAAGTTTATGGATGTGTTGTTAGTCACACAAGTTTATGTCTGTGTTGTTAGTCACACAAGTTTATGTCTGTGTTGTTAGTCATACAAGTTTATGGTTGTGTTGTTAGTCACACAAGTTTATGTTGTGTTGGTAGTCACACAAGTTTATGTCTGTGTTGTTAGTCACACAAGTTTATGTCTGTGTTGTTAGTTACACAAGTTTATGTCTGTGTTGTTAGTCACACAAAATTATGGTTGTGTTGTTAGTCACACAAGTTTATGTCTGTGTTGTTAGTACACAAGTTTATGTTGTGTTGTTAGTCACACAAGTTTATGTCTGTGTTGTTAGTCACACAAGTTTATGTCTGTGTTGTTAGTCACACAAGTTTATGTCTGTGTTGTTAGTCACACAAGTTTATGTCTGTGTTGTTAGTCACACAAGTTTATGTCTGTGTTGTTAGTCACACAAGTTTATGTCTGTGTTGTTAGTCACACAAATTTATGTCTGTGTTGTTAGTCACACAAGTTTATGTCTGTGTTGTTAGTCACACAAGTTTATGTCTGTGTTGTTAGTCACACAAGTTTATGTCTGTGTTGTTAGTCACACAAGTTTATGTCTGTGTTGTTAGTCACACAAGTTTATGTCTGTGTTGTTAGTCACACAAGTTTATGTCTGTGTTGTTAGTCACACAAGTTTATGTCTGTGTTGTTAGTCACACAAGTTTATGTCTGTGTTGTTAGTCACACAAGTTTATGTCTGTGTTGTTAGTCACACAAGTTTATGTCTGTGTTGTTAGTCACACAAGTTTATGTCTGTGTTGTTAGTCACACAAGTTTATGTCTGTGTTGTTAGTCACACAAGTTTATGTCTGTGTTGTTAGTCACACAAGTTTATGTCTGTGTTGTTAGTCACACAAGTTTATGTCTGTGTTGTTAGTCACACAAGTTTATGTCTGTGTTGTTAGTCACACAAGTTTATGTCTGTGTTGTTAGTCACACAAGTTTATGTCTGTGTTGTTAGTCATACACAAGTTTATGTCTGTGTTGTTAGTCACACAAGTTTATGTCTGTGTTGTTAGTCACACAAGTTTATGTCTGTGTTGTTAGTCACACAAGTTTATGTCTGTGTTGTTAGTCACACAAGTTTATGTCTGTGTTGTTAGTCACACAAGTTTATGTCTGTGTTGTTAGTCACACAAGTTTATGTCTGTGTTGTTAGTCACACAAGTTTATGTCTGTGTTGTTAGTCACACAAGTTTATGTCTGTGTTGTTAGTTACACAAGTTTATGTCTGTGTTGTTAGTCACACAAGTTTATGTCTGTGTTGTTAGTCACACAAGTTTATGTCTGTGTTGTTAGTCACACAAGTTTATGTCTGTGTTGTTAGTCACACAAGTTTATGTCTGTGTTGTTAGTCACACAAGTTTATGTCTGTGTTGTTAGTCACACAAGTTTATGTCTGTGTTGTTAGTCACACAAGTTTATGTCTGTGTTGTTAGTCACACAAGTTTATGTCTGTGTTGTTAGTCACACAAGTTTATGTCTGTGTTGTTAGTCACACAAGTTTATGTCTGTGTTGTTAGTCACACAAGTTTATGTCTGTGTTGTTAGTACACAAGTTTATGTCTGTGTTGTTAGTCACACAAGTTTATGTCTGTGTTGTTAGTCACACAAGTTTATGTCTGTGTTGTTAGTCACACAAGTTTATGTCTGTGTTGTTAGTTACACAAGTTTATGTCTGTGTTGTTAGTCACACAAATTTATGTCTGTGTTGTTAGTCACACAAGTTTATGTCTGTGCTGTTAGTCACACAAGTTTATGGATGTGTTGTTAGTCACACAATTTTATGTCTGTGTTGTTAGTCACACAATTTTATGTCTGTGTTGTTAGTCATACAAGTTTATGGTTGTGTTGTTAGTCACACAAGTTTATTGTTGTGTTGGAAGTCACACAAGTTTATGTCTGTGTTGTTAGTCACACAAATTTATGTCTGTGTTATTAGTTACACAAGTTTATGTCTGTGTTGTTAGTCACACAAATTATGTTGTGTTGTTAGTCACACAAGTTTATGTCTGTGTTGTTAGTTACACAATTTTATGGTTGTGTTGTTAGTCACACAAGTTTATGTCTGTGTTGTTAGTCACACAAGTTTATGTCTGTGTTGTTAGTCACACAAGTTTATGTCTGTGTTGTTAGTCACACAAGTTTATGTCTGTGTTGTTTGTCACACAAGTTTATGTCTGTGTTGTTAGTCACACAAGTTTATATCTGTGTTGTTAGTCACACAAGTTTATGTCTGTGTTGTTAGTCACACAAATTTATGACTGAGTTGTTAGTCACACAAGTTTATGTCTATGTTGTTAGTCATACAAATTTATGTCTGTGTTGTTAGTCACACAAGTTTATGTTGTGTTGTTAGTCACACAAGTTTATGGTTGTGTTGTTAGTTACACAAGTTTATGTCTGTGTTGTTAGTCACACAAGTTTATGTCTGTTTTGTTAGTTACACAAATTTATGTCTGTGTTGTTAGTCACACAAGTTTATGTCTGTGTTGTTAGTCACACAAGTTTATGTCTGTGTTGTTAGTCACACAAGTTTATGGTTGTGTTGTTAGTCACACAAGTTTATGTCTGTGTTGTTAGTCACACACGTTTATGTCTGTGTTGTTAGTCACACAAGTTTATGTCTGTGTTGTTAGTCACACAAGTTTATGTCTGTGTTGTTAGTCACACAAGTTTATGTCTGTGTTGTTAGTCACACAAGTTTATGTCTGTGTTGTTAGTCACACAATTTTATGTCTGTGTTGTTAGTCACACAATTTTATGTCTGTGTTGTTAGTCATACAAGTTTATGGTTTGTGTTGTTAGTCACACAAGTTTATTGTTGTGTTGGTAGTCACACAAGTTTATGTCTGTGTTGTTAGTCACACAAGTTTATGTCTGTGTTGTTAGTTACACAAGTTTATGTCTGTGTTGTTAGTCACACAAAATTATGGTTGTGTTGTTAGTCACACAAGTTTATGTCTGTGTTGTTAGTTACACAAGTTTATGGTTGTGTTGTTAGTCACACAAGTTTATGTCTGTGTTGTTAGTCACACAAGTTTATGTCTGTGTTGTTAGTCACACAAGTTTATGTCTGTGTTGTTAGTCACACAAGTTTATGTCTGTGTTGTTAGTCACACAAGTTTATGTCTGTGTTGTTAGTCACACAAGTTTATGTCTGTGTTGTTAGTCACACAAGTTTATGTCTGTGTTGTTAGTCACACAAGTTTATGTCTGTGTTGTTAGTCACACAAGTTTATGTCTGTGTTGTTAGTCACACAAGTTTATGTCTGTGTTGTTAGTCACACAAGTTTATGTCTGTGTTGTTAGTCACACAAGTTTATGTCTGTGTTGTTAGTCACACAAGTTTATGTCTGTGTTGTTAGTCACACAAGTTTATGTCTGTGTTGTTAGTCACACAAGTTTATGTCTGTGTTGTTAGTCACACAAGTTTATGTTGTGTTGTTAGTCACACAAGTTTATGTCTGTGTTGTTAGTCACACAAATTTTATGTCTGTGTTGTTAGTCACACAAGTTTATGTCTGTGTTGTTAGTCACACAAGTTTATGTCTGTGTTGTTAGTCACACAAGTTTATGTCTGTGTTGTTAGTCACACAAGTTTATGGTTGTGTTGTTAGTCACACAAGTTTATGTCTGTGTTGTTAGTCACACAAGTTTATGTCTGTGTTGTTAGTCACACAAGTTTATGTCTGTGTTGTTAGTCACACAAGTTTATGTCTGTGTTGTTAGTCACACAAGTTTATGTCTGTGTTGTTAGTCACACAAGTTTATGTCTGTGTTGTTAGTCACACAAGTTTATGTCTGTGTTGTTAGTCACACAAGTTTATGTCTGTGTTGTTAGTCACACAAGTTTATGTTGTGTTGTTAGTCACACAAGTTTATGTCTGTGTTGTTAGTCACACAAGTTTATGTCTGTGTTGTTAGTCACACAAGTTTATGTCTGTGTTGTTAGTTACACAAGTTTATGTCTGTGTTGTTAGTCACACAAGTTTATGTCTGTGTTGTTAGTCACACAAGTTTATGTCTGTGTTGTTAGTCACACAAGTTTATGTCTGTGTTGTTAGTCACACACAAGTTTATGTCTGTGTTGTTAGTCACACAAGTTTATGTCTGTGTTGTTAGTCACACAAGTTTATGTCTGTGTTGTTAGTCACACAAGTTTATGTCTGTGTTGTTAGTCACACAAGTTTATGTCTGTGTTGTTAGTCACACAAGTTTATGTCTGTGTTGTTAGTCACACAAGTTTATGTCTGTGTTGTTAGTCACACAAGTTTATGTCTGTGTTGTTAGTCACACAAGTTTATGTCTGTGTTGTTAGTCACACAAGTTTATGTCTGTGTTGTTAGTCACACAAGTTTATGTCTGTGTTGTTAGTCACACAAGTTTATGTCTGTGTTGTTAGTCACACAAGTTTATGTCTGTGTTGTTAGTCACACAAGTTTATGTCTGTGTTGTTAGTCACACAAGTTTATGTCTGTGTTGTTAGTCACACAAGTTTATGTCTGTGTTGTTAGTCACACAAGTTTATGTCTGTGTTGTTAGTCACACAAGTTTATGTCTGTGTTGTTAGTCACACAAGTTTATGTCTGTGTTGTTAGTCACACAAGTTTATGTCTGTGTTGTTAGTCACACAAGTTTATGTCTGTGTTGTTAGTCACACAAGTTTATGTCTGTGTTGTTAGTCACACAAGTTTATGTCTGTGTTGTTAGTCACACAAGTTTATGTCTGTGTTGTTAGTCACACAAGTTTATGTCTGTGTTGTTAGTCACACAAGTTTATGTCTGTGTTGTTAGTCACACAAGTTTATGTCTGTGTTGTTAGTCACACAAGTTTATGTCTGTGTTGTTAGTCACACAAGTTTATGTCTGTGTTGTTAGTCACACAAGTTTATGTCTGTGTTGTTAGTCACACAAGTTTATGGTTGTGTTGTTAGTCACACAAGTTTATGTCTGTGTTGTTAGTCACACAAGTTTATGTCTGTGTTGTTAGTCACACAAGTTTATGTCTGTGTTGTTAGTCACACAAGTTTATGTCTGTGTTGTTTAGTCACACAAGTTTATGTCTGTGTTGTTAGTCACACAAGTTTATGTCTTGTGTTGTTAGTCACACAAGTTTATGTCTGTGTTGTTAGTCACACAAGTTTATGTCTGTGTTGTTAGTCACACAAGTTTATGTCTGTGTTGTTAGTCACACAAGTTTATGTCTGTGTTGTTAGTCACACAAGTTTATGTCTGTGTTGTTAGTCACACAAGTTTATGTCTGTGTTGTTAGTCACACAAGTTTATGTCTGTGTTGTTAGTCACACAAGTTTATGTCTGTGTTGTTAGTCACACAAGTTTATGTCTGTGTTGTTAGTTACACAAGTTTATGTCTGTGTTGTTAGTCACACAAGTTTATGTCTGTGTTGTTAGTCACACAAGTTTATGTCTGTGTTGTTAGTCACACAAGTTTATGTCTGTGTTGTTAGTTACACAAGTTTATGTCTGTGTTGTTAGTCACACAAATTTATGTCTGTGTTGTTAGTCACACAAGTTTATGTCTGTGTTGTTAGTCACACAAGTTTATGTCTGTGTTGTTAGTCACACAAGTTTATGTCTGTGTTGTTAGTCACACAAGTTTATGTCTGTGTTGTTAGTCATACAAGTTTATGGTTGTGTTGTTAGTCACACAAGTTTATGTTGTGTTGTTAGTCACACAAGTTTATGTCTGTGTTGTTAGTCACACAAGTTTATGTCTGTGTTGTTAGTCACACAAGTTTATGTCTGTGTTGTTAGTCACACAAGTTTATGTCTGTGTTGTTAGTCACACAAGTTTATGTCTGTGTTGTTAGTCACACAAGTTTATGGTTGTGTTGTTAGTCACACAAGTTTATGTCTGTGTTGTTAGTCACACAAGTTTATGTCTGTGTTGTTAGTCACACAAGTTTATGTCTGTGTTGTTAGTCACACAAGTTTATGTCTGTGTTGTTAGTCACACAAGTTTATGTCTGTGTTGTTAGTCACACAAGTTTATGTCTGTGTTGTTAGTCACACAAGTTTATGTCTGTGTTGTTAGTCACACAAGTTTATGTCTGTGTTGTTAGTCACACAAGTTTATGTCTGTGTTGTTAGTCACACAAATTTATGTCTGTGTTGTTAGTCACACAAGTTTATGTCTGTGTTGTTAGTCACACAAGTTTATGGTTGTGTTGTTAGTTCACACAAGTTTATGTCTGTGTTGTTAGTCACACAAGTTTATGTCTGTGTTGTTAGTACACAAGTTTATGTCTGTGTTGTTAGTCACACAAGTTTATGTCTGTGTTGTTAGTCACACAAGTTTATGTCTGTGTTGTTAGTCACACAAGTTTATGGTTGTGTTGTTAGTCACACAAGTTTATGTCTGTGTTGTTAGTCACACAAGTTTATGTCTGTGTTGTTAGTCACACAAGTTTATGGTTGTGTTGTTAGTCACACAAGTTTATGTCTGTGTTGTTAGTCACACAAGTTTATGTCTGTGTTGTTAGTCACACAAGTTTATGTCTGTGTTGTTAGTCACACAATTTTATGTCTGTGTTGTTAGTCACACAAGTTTATGTCTGTGTTGTTAGTCACACAAGTTTATGTCTGTGTTGTTAGTCACACAAGTTTATGTCTGTGTTGTTAGTCACACAAGTTTATGTCTGTGTTGTTAGTCACACAAGTTTATGTCTGTGTTGTTAGTCACACAAGTTTATGTCTGTGTTGTTAGTCACACAAAATTATGTTGTGTTGTTAGTCACACAAGTTTATGTCTGTGTTGTTAGTCACACAAGTTTATGTCTGTGTTGTTAGTCACACAAGTTTATGTCTGTGTTGTTAGTCACACAAGTTTATGTCTGTGTTGTTAGTCACACAAGTTTATGTCTGTGTTGTTAGTCACACAAGTTTATGTCTGTGTTGTTAGTCACACAAGTTTATGTCTGTGTTGTTAGTCACACAAGTTTATGTCTGTGTTGTTAGTCACACAAGTTTATGTCTGTGTTGTTAGTCACACAAGTTTATGTCTGTGTTGTTAGTCACACAAGTTTATGTCTGTGTTGTTAGTCACACAAGTTTATGTCTGTGTTGTTAGTCACACAAGTTTATGTCTGTGTTGTTAGTCACACAAGTTTATGTCTGTGTTGTTAGTCACACAAGTTTATGTCTGTGTTGTTAGTCACACAAGTTTATGTCTGTGTTGTTAGTCACACAAGTTTATGTCTGTGTTGTTAGTCACACAAGTTTATGTCTGTGTTGTTAGTCACACAAGTTTATGTCTGTGTTGTTAGTCACACAAGTTTATGTCTGTGTTGTTAGTCACACAAGTTTATGTCTGTGTTGTTAGTCACACAAGTTTATGTCTGTGTTGTTAGTCACACAAGTTTATGTCTGTGTTGTTAGTCACACAAGTTTATGTCTGTGTTGTTAGTCACACAAGTTTATGTCTGTGTTGTTAGTCACACAAGTTTATGTCTGTGTTGTTAGTCACACAAGTTTATGTCTGTGTTGTTAGTCACACAAGTTTATGTCTGTGTTGTTAGTCACACAAGTTTATGTCTGTGTTGTTAGTTACACAAGTTTATGTTGTGTTGTTAGTCACACAAGTTTATGTCTGTGTTGTTAGTCACACAAGTTTATGTCTGTGTTGTTAGTCACACAAGTTTATGTCTGTGTTGTTAGTCATACACAAGTTTATGTCTGTGTTGTTAGTCACACAAGTTTATGTCTGTGTTGTTAGTCACACAAGTTTATGTCTGTGTTGTTAGTCACACAAGTTTATGTCTGTGTTGTTAGTCACACAAGTTTATGTCTGTGTTGTTAGTCACACAAGTTTATGTCTGTGTTGTTAGTCACACAAGTTTATGTCTGTGTTGTTAGTCACACAAGTTTATGTCTGTGTTGTTAGTCACACAAGTTTATGTCTGTGTTGTTAGTCACACAAGTTTATGTCTGTGTTGTTAGTCACACAAGTTTATGTCTGTGTTGTTAGTCACACAAGTTTATGTCTGTGTTGTTAGTTACACAAGTTTATGTCTGTGTTGTTAGTCACACAAGTTTATGTCTGTGTTGTTAGTTACACAAGTTTATGTCTGTGTTGTTAGTCACACAAGTTTATGTCTGTGTTGTTAGTCACACAAGTTTATGTCTGTGTTGTTAGTCACACAAGTTTATGTCTGTGTTGTTAGTCACACAAGTTTATGTCTGTGTTGTTAGTCACACAAGTTTATGTCTGTGTTGTTAGTTACACAAGTTTATGTATGTGTTGTTAGTTACATAAGTTTATGTCTGTGTTGTTAGTCACACAAGTTTATGTCTGTGTTGTTAGTCACACAAGTTTATGTCTGTGTTGTTAGTCACGCAAGTTTATGTCTGTGTTGTTAGTCACACAAGTTTATGTCTGAGTTGTTGTCACACAAGTTTATGTCTGTGTTGTTAGTCATACAAGTTTATGTCTGTGTTGTTAGTCACACAAGTTTATGTCTGTGTTGTTAGTCACACAAGTTTATGTCTGTGTTGTTAGTCACACAAGTTTATGTCTGTGTTGTTAGTCACACACTTTTATGGTTGTGTTGTTAGTCACACAAGTTTATGTCTGTGTTGTTAGTCACAAAATTTTAGTTGTGTTGTTAGTCACACAAGTTTATTGTTGTGTTGTTAGTCACACAAGTTTATGTCTGTGTTGTTAGTCACACAAGTTTATGTCTGTGTTGTTAGTTACACAAGTTTATGCTTGTGTTGTTAGTCACACAAGTTTATGTCTGTGTTGTTAGTCACACAAGTTTATGTCTATGTTGTTAGTCATACAAGTTTATGTCTGTGTTGTTTAATCACACAAGTTTATGTCTGTGTTGTTAGTCACACAAGTTTATGTCTGTGTTGTTAGTCACACAAGTTTATGTCTGTGTTGTTAGTCGCACACGTTTATGGTTGTGTTGTTTGTCACACAAGTTTATGTCTGTGTTGTTAGTCACACAAAATTTTGGTTGTGTTGTTAGTCACACAAGTTTATGTCTGTGTTATTAGTCACACAAGTTTATGTCTGTGTTGTTAGTCACACAAGTTTATGTCTGTGTTGTTAGTTACACAAGTTTATGGTTGTGTTGTTAGTCACACAACAAGTTTATGTCTGAGTTGTTAGTGACACAAGTTTATGTCTGTGTTGTTAGTCACACAAGTTTATGTCTGTGTTGTTAGTCATACAACAAGTTTATGTCTGAGATGTTAGTGACACAAGTTTATGTCTGTGTTGTTAGTCACACAAGTTTATGTCTGTGTTGTTAGTCACACAAGTTTATGTCTGTGATGTTAATCACACAAGTTTATGTCTGAGATGTTAGTGACACAAGTTTATGTCTGTGTTGTTAGTCACACAAGTTTATGTCTGTGTTGTTAGTCACACAAGTTTATGTCTGTGTTGTTAGTCACACAAGTTTATGTCTGTGTTGTTAGTTACACAAGTTTATGTCTGTGTTGTTAGTCACACAAGTTTATGTCTGTGTTGTTAGTCACACAAGTTTATGTCTGTGTTGTTAGTCACACAAGTTTATGTCTGTGTTGTTAGTCACACAAGTTTATGTCTGTGTTGTTAGTCACACAAGTTTATGTCTGTGTTGTTAGTCACACAAGTTTATGTCTGTGTTGTTAGTTACACAAGTTTATGTATGTGTTGTTAGTTACACAAGTTTATGTCTGTGTTGTTAGTCACACAAGTTTATGTCTGTGTTGTTAGTCACACAAGTTTATGTCTGTGTTGTTAGTCACGCAAGTTTATGTCTGTGTTGTCAGTCACACAAGTTTATGACTGAGTTGTTTGTCACACAAGTTTATGTCTATGTTGTTAGTCATACAAGTTTATGTCTGTGTTGTTTAGTCACACAAGTTTATGTCTGTGTTGTTAGTCACACAAGTTTATGTCTGTGTTGTTAGTCACACAAGTTTATGTCTGTGTTGTTAGTCACACACGTTTATGGTTGTGTTGTTAGTCACACAAGTTTATGTCTGTGTTGTTAGTCACACAAAATTTTAGTTGTGTTGTTAGTCACACAAGTTTATTGTTGTGTTGTTAGTCACACAAGTTTATGTCTGTGTTGTTAGTCACACAAGTTTATGTCTGTGTTGTTAGTTACACAAGTTTATGCTTGTGTTGTTAGTCACACAAGTTTATATCTGTGCTTTTAGTCACACAAGTTTCTGTCTGTGTTGTTAGTCACACAAGTTTATGTCTGTGTTGTTAGTTACACAAGTTTATGTCTGTGTTGTTAGTCACACAAGTTTATGTCTGTGTTGTTAGTTACACAAGTTTATGTCTGTGTTGTTAGTCACACATGTTTATGTCTGTGTTGTTAGTCACACAAAATTTTGGTTGTGTTGTTAGTCACACAAGTTTATGTCTGTGTTGTTAGTCACACAAGTTTATGTCTGTGTTGTTAGTCACACAAGTTTATGTCTGTGTTGTTAGTTACACAAGTTTATGTCTGTGTTGTTAGTTACACAAGTTTATGTCTGTGTTGTTAGTCACACAAGTTTATGTCTGTGTTGTTAGTTACACAAGTTTATGTCTGTGTTGTTAGTCACACAAGTTTATGTCTGTGTTGTTAGTTACACAAGTTTATGTCTGTGTTGTTAGTCACATAAATTTATTTCTGTGTTGTTAGTCACACAAGTTTATGCCTGTGTATTTAGTTACATAAGTTTATGGTTGTGTTGTTAGTCACACAAGTTTATGTCTGTGTTGTTAGTCACACAAGTTTATGTCTGTGTTGTTAGTCACACAAATTTATGTCTGTGTTGTTAGTCACACAAGTTTATGTCTGTTTTGTTAGTTACACAAATTTATGTCTGTGTTGTTAGTCACACAAGTTTATGTCTGTGTTGTTAGTCACACAAGTTTATGGTTGTGTTGTTAGTCACACACGTTTATGTCTGTGTTGTTAGTCACACAAGTTTATGTCTGTGTTGTTAGTCACACAAGTTTATGTCTGTGTTGTTAGTCACACAAGTTTATGTCTGTGTTGTTAGTCATACAAGTTTATGTCTGTGTTGTTAGTCACACAAGTTTATGTCTGTGTTGTTAGTCACACAAGTTTATGGTTGTGTTGTTAGTCACACAAGTTTATGTCTGTGTTGTTAGTCACACACGTTTATGTCTGTGTTGTTAGTCACACAAGTTTATGGTTGTGTTGTTAGTCACACAAGTTTATGTCTGTGTTGTTAGTCACACAAGTTTATGTCTGTGCTGTTAGTCACACAAGTTTATGGATGTGTTGTTAGTCACACAATTTTATGTCTGTGTTGTTAGTCACACAATTTTATGTCTGTGTTGTTAGTCATACAAGTTTATGGTTGTGTTGTTAGTCACACAAGTTTATTGTTGTGTTGGTAGTCACACAAGTTTATGTCTGTGTTGTTAGTCACACAAGTTTATGTCTGTGTTGTTAGTTACACAAGTTTATGTCTGTGTTGTTAGTCACACAAAATTATGGTTGTGTTGTTAGTCACACAAGTTTATGTCTGTGTTGTTAGTTACACAATTTTATGGTTGTGTTGTTAGTCACAGAAGTTTATGTCTGTGTTGTTAGTCACACAAGTTTATGTCTGTGTTGTTAGTCACACAAGTTTATGTCTGTGTTGTTAGTCACACAAGTTTATGTCTGTGTTGTTTGTCACACAAGTTTATGTCTGTGTTGTTAGTCACACAAGTGTATATCTGTGTTCTTAGTCACACAAGTTTATGTCTGTGTTGTTAGTCACACAAATTTATGACTGAGTTGTTAGTCACACAAGTTTATGTCTATGTTGTTAGTTACACAAGTTTATGTCTGTGTTGTTAGTCACACAAGTTTATGTCTGTGTTGTTAGTCACACAAGTTTATGTCTGTGTTGTTAGTCACACAAGTTTATGGTTGTGTTGTTATTCACACAAGTTTATGTCTGTGTTGTTAGTCACACAAGTTTATGTCTGTGTTGTTAGTCACACAAGTTTATGGTTGTGTTGTTAGTCACACAAGTTTATGTCTGTGTTGTTAGTCACACAAGTTTATGTCTGTGCTGTTAGTCACACAAGTTTATGGATTTGTTGTTAGTCACACAATTTATGTCTGTGTTGTTAGTCACACAATTTTATGTCTGTGTTGTTAGTCATACAAGTTTATGGTTGTGTTGTTAGTCACACAAGTTTATTGTTGTGTTGGTAGTCACACAAGTTTATGTCTGTGTTGTTAGTCACACAAGTTTATGTCTGTGTTGTTAGTTACACAAGTTTATGTCTGTGTTGTTAGTCACACAAAATTATGGTTGTGTTGTTAGTCACACAAGTTTATGTCTGTGTTGTTAGTTACACAAGTTTATGGTTGTGTTGTTAGTCACACAAGTTTATGTCTGTGTTGTTAGTCACACAAGTTTATGTCTGTGTTGTTAGTCACACAAGTTTATGTCTGTGTTGTTAGTCACACAAGTTTATGTCTGTGTTGTTTGTCACACAAGTTTAAGTCTGTTTTGTTAGTCACACAAGTGTATATCTGTGTTGTTAGTCACACAAGTTTATGTCTGTGTTGTTAGTCACACAAGTTTATGTCTGTGTTGTCAGTCACACAAGTTTATGACTGAGTTGTTAGTCACACAAGTTTATGTCTATGTTGTTAGTCATACAAGTTTATGTCTGTGTTGTTTAATCACACAAGTTTATGTCTGTGTTGTTAGTCACACAAGTTTATGTCTGTGTTGTTAGTCACACAAGTTTATGTCTGTGTTGTTAGTCACACAAGTTTATGTCTGTGTTGTTAGTTACACAAGTTTATGGTTGTGTTGTTAGTCACACAAGTTTATATCTGTGTTTTTAGTCACACAAGTTTATGTCTGTGTTGTTAGTTACACAAGTTTATGGTTGTGTTGTTAGTCACACAAGTTTATGTCTGTGTTGTTAGTCACACAAGTTTATGTCTGTGTTGTTAGTTACACAAGTTTATGTCTGTGTTGTTAGTCACACAAGTTTATGTCTGTGTTGTTAGTCACACAAGTTTATGTCTGTGTTGTTAGTCACACAAGTTTATGTCTGTGTTGTTAGTCACACAAGTTTATATCTGTGTTTTTAGTCACACAAGTTTCTGTCTGTGTTGTTAGTCACACAAGTTTATGTCTGTGTTGTTAGTCACACAAGTTTATGTCTGTGTTGTTAGTTACACAAGTTTATGTCTGTGTTGTTAGTCACACATGTTTATGTCTGTGTTGTTAGTCACACAAGTTTATGGTTGTGTTGTTAGTCATACAAGTTTATGTCTGTGTTGTTAGTCACACAAGTTTATGTCTGTGTTGTTAGTTACACAAGTTTATGTCTGTGTTGTTAGTCACACAAGTTTATGTCTGTGTTGTTAGTCACACAAGTTTATGTATGTGTTGTTAGTCACACAAGTTTATGGTTGTGTTGTTAGTCACACAAGTTTATGTCTGTGTTGTTAGTCACACACGTTTATGTCTGTGTTGTTAGTCACACAAGTTTATGGTTGTGTTGTTAGTCACACAAGTTTATGTCTGTGTTGTTAGTCACACAAGTTTATGTCTGTGCTGTTAGTCACACAAGTTTATGGATGTGTTGTTAGTCACACAATTTTATGTCTGTGTTGTTAGTCACACAATTTTATGTCTGTGTTGTTAGTCATACAAGTTTATGGTTGTGTTGTTAGTCACACAAGTTTATTGTTGTGTTGGTAGTCACACAAGTTTATGTCTGTGTTGTTAGTCACACAAGTTTATGTCTGTGTTGTTAGTTACACAAGTTTATGTCTGTGTTGTTAGTCACACAAATTATGGTTGTGTGTTTAGTCACACAAGTTTATGTCTGTGTTGTTAGTTACACAAGTTTATGGTTGTGTTGTTAGTCACACAAGTTTATGTCTGTGTTGTTAGTCACACAAGTTTATGTCTGTGTTGTTAGTCACACAAGTTTATGTCTGTGTTGTTAGTCACACAAGTTTATGTCTGTGTTGTTTGTCACACAAGTTTATGTCTGTGTTGTTTGTCACACAAGTGTATATCTGTGTTGTTAGTCACACAAGTTTATGTCTGTGTTGTTAGTCACACAAATTTATGACTGAGTTGTTAGTCACACAAGTTTATGTCTATTTTGTTAGTCATACAAATTTATGTCTGTGTTGTTAGTCACACAAGTTTATGGTGTGTTGTTAGTCACACAAGTTTATGGTTGTGTTGTTAGTCACACAAGTTTATGTCTGTGTTGTTAGTCACACAAGTTTATGTCTGTGTTGTTAGTCACACAAGTTTATGTCTGTGTTGTTAGTCACACTAGTTTATGTCTGTGTTGTTAGTTACACAAGCTTATGTCTGTGTTGTTAGTTACACAAGTTTATGTCTGTGTTGTTAGTTACACAAGTTTATGTCTGTGTTGTTAGTCACACAAGTTTATGTCTGTGTTGTTAGTCACACAAGTTTATGTCTGTGTTGTTAGTTACACAAGTTTATGTCTGTGTTGTTAGTCACACAAGTTTATGTCTGTGTTGTTGGTAACACAAGTTTATGTCTGTGTTGTTAGTCACACAAGTTTATGTCTGTGTTGTTAGTCACACAAGTTTATGTCTGTGTTGTTAGTCACACAAGTTTATGTCTGTGTTGTTAGTCACACAAGTTTATGTCTGTGTTGTTAGTTTCGTTTGTATTTTACTTCACGCGAGTCGCGTGTTTCTGATACTTTACTTTCGCAAAAAAATTACGTCTGAACTCTTGTCACGCGAGAAGTTTCCTTCTGAATTGTCTGTATTGCCAGATGACTTATACAGGCGAGTTCAGACGACGCCTACGTGATGGATTTTGTGAGCGTCTTCCTGATATTGAGCAGAAGACTGGCAGCCTTGTGTCGTCCCATTTCAATTTACCAGGCCACAGTGACCCGACATGCAAGTTACTGGCATTGTCTCATGTTCAGTAATCGTAACCGGTTCACCCTTGAAAATCGTCTCATAGTCCAGTTGGGCTCGCTCTCCCCACAATCATGAACATATCGCTCTTATACACTTAGGATACCAGCCACGCATTTTGACCCTTATGCTCACATGCACCTAAATATGCGTGTATATTTGTCTCCATGTGTACTTGCACACTTGAATACAGGTTGGTTCTTTTTGACATGCTTTGTGGTATTATATACAGACGTATGCATTTATGAATGCATGGTTACGTTCGGATGCGTTTATGCACATCTTTTCGGTGTACACACCCATAGCTCCAGATATACACATAATTAAATGTTCGATTGGGTACACTAATAACATATTCCACGTGGATTTATTTCTATCTATCTATCTATTGACCTTTCGAGCCGTAACCGGCCCATAGGGCGTAGACCAAGATACACCTTCTCCTATATGAATTTTTGTTCTAGCAGTTTTTCTTTTAAAGATATTTTATCAAATCTCGCCATCTGTCTCTGTTCTGTGCAAGCAGTTCTATCTCATTGAGGGAGCCGATTCCTGCTGCTCTTGCCTCTCTCATCAATGTTCTTCTCAGTGTCTCCCTGGGTCTTCCTCTTTTTCTTTTACCTGTTGTTTCCCATATGAGGGCTTGCTTTGCTATTCGATTATTATCTCTTCTCATCAATGTCCAACGTATGACCATCGTCTTTTCTTTATTACTGAAGATATTAGTGGTTGATTGGCGATTTCTCTAATTTCCTCGTTTGTTTTGAATTCGTTCCATTCTATACCAAGTATTTTCCTTAGACATTTATTTTCGAATGCGTTCAACTTTGTTTCTATATCTCTTGTTGTTTTCCAGCTTTCACACGCATACGTAAGGGTTGATAGTACATTTGATTTATTTACTGGGAATCAAATCATATAAACGTTTCCAGTGATAGTAGATTATGGATCATGTACCCACCTACATATATTTGAGAACCCTTCCCTTTTACCGTATTTCACACCTGTGTCCCGCCATATCAATTACAGCCTAGTCTGTGCCTGACCAAGCTCCGGACCTAAGGGAAGTGACTTATTTCCTTGTTTGAGAGTCTAGCATATTGTTGCCATGTAGTTAGGTTTCTGTGTATATCCTTATATATACTTGTGTTATTAGTTGTTCCAACTGAATGCCTTTTGGCCGAAACGTCGTTATACTTTTGTTTGTTTCTCAACCTACGTAAATATGTTACCATACCACTTTTTTTTTAAATTTGCCACACTTTCATTTCTCTGGGTTGTAGTCACATGATAAGTCACCGTTTGAATTGTTGTCACGCTAGAATGTCCCATCTGAATTGTCATGTTAGAATGTCCCATTTGAATTGTTGTCACGCTAGAATGTCCCATCTGAATTGTCATGTTAGAATGTCCCATTTGAATTGTTGTCACACTAGAATGTCCCGTCTGAATTGTTGCACGCGAGAAGTCTCTATTTCGGTTGTTGTCACTCGAGATGTTTCCATCGGAATTGTTGTCACACCAGAGTCTGTTCTCGTGTTTGCGAGATTTGAAAACAAATCATCTGATGACCAACAACGATTTCTGCTGACCTAGGCAACCACGACAACCATAGGCATCGGACAACTGTCTGTGTCTCTGGACTTCATGAATATGTGTCCTGTAAAAGGACTTTCCTTGTTTTTTTGCCTTGTGATATGACATTCCTTATTTGTGCCATGTGATAAGACATTCCTTATGTGTGCCATGTGATAGGACATTCCTTATTTGTGCCATGTGATAGGACATTCCTTTTTTGTGCCATGTGATATGACATTCCTTATTTGTGCCATGTGATAGGACATTCCTTATTTGTGCCATGTGATAGGACATTCCTTTTTTGTGCCATGTGATATGACATTCCTTTTTTGTGCCATGTGATAGGACATTCCCTTTTTGTGCCATGTGATATGACATTCTTTATTTGTGCCATGTGATAGGACATTCCCTTTTTGTGCCATGTGATAGGACATTCCTTATTTGTGTCCTGTAATAAGACAATCTATATTTATGTCAAATATATTTCTATTAGGAAGAAACAATCATCATTTCATAATTGTAAATATGTATAGAACATTCCATGTTTGGTCCTGTAATAGAACATTCCATATTTATGTTCTTAAATAGAACATTCCATATTTGGTCCTGTAATAGAACATTCCATATTTATGTTCTTAAATAGAACATTCCATATTTGTGTCCTGTAATAGAACATTCCACAGTTGTGTCCTGTAATAGAACATTCCATAGTTGTGTCCTGTAATAGAACATTCCATATTTATGTTCTTAAATAGAACATTCCATATTTGTGTCCTGTAATAGAACATTCCACAGTTGTGTCCTGTAATAGAACATTCCATATGTATTCGTACAAGAAGATAGTCCATGTTACAGAGATGCTGCTGTAACAGCAAGGCTCTATCCACATAACGACACGACTGTAGCCATTGCTGTAGACAGACGCACCCACACAGAAGTTTTGAGTGTACTAAAGGTGAAGGTTGCATGACGTTGTACCTACCTGAGCTGCTCTGTAGCACAACGTTCCAGCCCTGCATGCCTACATCAGGAGAAATGAATGGATTATTAATGACGTCTGGCGAGTTGACATCAACCGCCACTGGTAACTCAGTTATGGAAGGTGTCAACATCCTCACTTTACCACACATGTCGGTGCGATCTAACGAAATCATCACCTTCACGTCGTGGCTGCAGCAGTTTTCTTCGTGTTGTAGCTTGTAGCCTCAGAGATATGTCACGTTGTGACTAGACGCTTTAGCGGTTTCCTTTGTGTATTAAATAGTAGCTGCAACAGTAACCTTCCTGTCGTGGCTAGTAGCTACAGTAGTTACCTTCACGGCGTGGCTAGTAGCTACAGTAGTTACCTTCACGGCGTGGCTAGTAGCTACAGTAGTTGCATTCACGGTGTGGCTAGTAGCTACAGTAGTTACCTTCACGGTGTGGCTAGTAGCTACAGTAGTTAACTTCACGTCGTGGTTAGTAGCTACATTAGTTACCTTCACGTCATATCTAGTAGCTACATTAGTTAAATTCCCGTCCTGACTGGTAGCTAAGTAGTTACCTTCACGTTGTGGCTAATAGCTACATCAGTTACCTTCACGTCGTGGCTAGTAGCTACAGAAGTTACCTTCACGTCGTGGCCAGTAGCTACATTAGTTACCTTCACATCGTAGCTAGTATCTACAGCTGTAACCTTCACGTCGTGGCTAGTAGCTGCAGCAGATACCTTCACGTCGTGGCTAGTAGCTACATTAGTTATCTTCACGTCGTGGCTAGTAGCTATCTCTGTTACCTTCACGGCGTGACTAGTAACTACAGCAGTTACATTAACGTCGTGGCTAGTACCTACAGCTGTCACCTTCACGTCGTGGCTAGTAGCTACAGCAGTTACCTTCACGTCGTGACTAAAAGTTACAACAGTTACATTCACGTCGTGACTAATAGTTACATCAGTTACATTCACGTCGTGACTATTAGTTACAGCAGTTACCTTCACGTCGTGACTAATAGCTACATCAGTACCTTCACGTCGTGACTAATAGTTACGCAGTTACCTTCACGTCGTGTCTAGTAGCTACATCAGTTACCTTCACGTCGTGGCTAGTAACTGCATCAGTTACCTTCACGTCGTGGCTAGTAACTACATCAGTTACCTTCACGTCGTGGCTAGTAGCTACAGCAGTTACCTTCACGTCGTGGCTAGTAGCTACAGCAGTTATCTTGCAACTGAATTTGACAGTTCACGCCATTCCTGCTATTGTACCTTTCACGGTTGTACTGTAGCTACGCGCTTGTGTAGCTGAACGTAGGTCATTCACGTACAGGACGAGGCGACAACAACCTCAAAGTTTGTTGAAATGCATCAGTGTTCTATGCATCTACAGCAGACAGTTGCTCTTTCGTTCTGGTACAGCAGACATTTGCTCTTCCGCTCTGGTACAGTAGACATTTGCCTTCTATCCTGGTACAGTAGACAGTTGCCTTCTATCCTGGTATAGCAGACAGTTGCCTTCTATCCTGGTACAGCAGACAGTTGCCTTCTATCCTGGTACAGCAGACAGTTGCCTTCTACCCTGGTACAGTAGACTGTTGCTCTTATGCCTTGGTACAGCAGACAGTTGGCTTCTATCCTGGTACAACAGACAGTTTTCTTTCACATCTTGGTACAGACAACAAATGCCTTCTATCCTGGTACAGCAGACAGTTGCTCTCACATCTTGGTACAGAAAACAGATGTCTTCTATCCTGGAACAGCAAACAGTTGCTTTCTATCCTGGTACATTAGACAGTTGCCTTCTATCCTGGTACAGCAGACAGTTGCTCTTACAACTTGGTGCAGAAAACAGATGCCTTTTATCCTGGTACAGAAAACATGTCTTCTATCCTGGTACAGCAGACAGTTGCCTTCTATCCTGGTACAGCAGACAGTTGCCTTCTATCCTGTACAGCAGACAGTTGCCTTCTACCCTGGTACAGTAGACTGTTGCTCTTATGCCTTGGTACAGCAGACAGTTGGCTTCTATCCTGGTACAACAGACAGTTTCTTTCACATCGTGGTACAGACAACAAATTTTTTCTATCCTGGTACAGCAGACAGTTGCTCTCACATCTTGGTACAGAAAACAGATGTCTTCTATCCTGGAACAGCAAACAGTTTCTTTCTATCCTGGTACATTAGACTGTTGCTTTCTATCCTGGCACAGCAGACTGTTGCTCTTACACTTTGGTACAGAAAACAGATGCTATTACATCCAGGTACGCTAGACAGTTGCACTTACATCTTGGTACAGCAGACACTTCCTCTTCTATCATGGTACAGCAGACACTTCCTCTTCTATCATGTACAGCAGTCACTTCCTCATCTATCCTGCTACAGCAGACACTTCCTCTTCTATCATGCTACAGCAGACACTTCCTCTTCTATCATGCTACAGCAGACACTTCCTCTTCTATCATGGTACAGTAGACAGTTGCTCTTCTATCATGTTACAGCAGACACTTCCTCTTCTATCATTGTACAGCAGTCACTTCCTCTTCTATCATGCTACAGCAGACACTTCCTCTTCTATCATGGTATAGAAGACACTTCCTGTTATATCATGGTACAATAGATAGTTGCTCTTCTGTCATGGTACAGCAGACATTTTCCCCTTCTATCATGTTACAGCAGACACTTCTTCTTCTATCATGGTACAGCAGACACTTCCTCTTCTACCATGGAGCAGCAGACACTTCCTTATCTATCATGTTACAGCAGACACTTCCTCTTCTATCATGTTACAGCAGACACTTCCTCTTCTATCATATTACAGCAGACACTTCCTCTTCTGTCATGGTACAATAGACACTTCCTCTTCTATCATGGTACAGCAGACACTTCCTCTTCTATCATGGTACAGCAGACATTTCCTCTTCTATCATGTTACAGCAGACACTTCTTCTTCTATCATGGTACAGCAGACACCTCCTCTTTTATCATGTTACAGCAGACACTTCCTCTTCTGTCATGGTACAGCAGACACTTCCTCTTCTGTCATGGTACAGTAGACACTTCGTCTTCTATCATGCTACAGCAGATACTTCCTCTTCTATCATGGTACAGCAGTCACTTCCTCTTCTATCATGGTACAGCAGTCACTTCCTCTTCTATCATGCTACAGCAGACACTTCCTCTTCTATCATGGTATAGAAGACACTTCCTGTTATATCATGGTACAATAGATAGTTGCTCTTCTGTCATGGTACAGCAGACATTTCCCCTTCTATCATGTTACAGCAGACACTTCTTCTTCTATCATGGTACAGCAGACACTTCCTCTTCTACCATGGAGCAGCAGACACTTCCTTATCTATCATGTTACAGCAGACACTTCCTCTTCTATCATGTTACAGCAGACACTTCCTCTTCTATCATATTACAGCAGACACTTCCTCTTCTGTCATGGTACAATAGACACTTCCTCTTCTATCATGGTACAGCAGACACTTCCTCTTCTATCATGGTACAGCAGACATTTCCTCTTCTATCATGTTACAGCAGACACTTCTTCTTCTATCATGGTACAGCAGACACCTCCTCTTTTATCATGTTACAGCAGACACTTCCTCTTCTGTCATGGTACAGCAGACACTTCCTCTTCTGTCATGGTACAGTAGACACTTCGTCTTCTATCATGCTACAGCAGATACTTCCTCTTCTATCATGGTACAGCAGTCACTTCCTCTTCTATCATGGTAACAGCAGTCACTTCCTCTTCTATCATGGTACAGCAGACACTTCCTCTCCTATCATGGAGTAGCAGACACTTCCTCTTCTATCATGGTACAGCAGACACTTCGTCTTCTATCATGGTATAGCAGACACTTCCTCTTCTATCATGCTACAGCAGACACTTCCTCTTCTATCATGCTACAGCAGACACTTCCTCTTCTATCATGCTACAGCAGACACTTCCTCTTCTATCATGCTACAGCAGACACTTCCTCTTCTATCATGGCACAGCAGACACTTCCTTATCTATCATGGTAGACATTTTCTCTTCTATCATGGTACAGCAGATACTTCCTCTTCTATCATCGTACAGAAGACACTTCCTATTCTATTATGGTACAGCAGACACTTCCTCTTCTATCATGGTACAGCAGACACTTCCTCTTCTATCATGGTACAGTAGACAGTTGCTCTTCTATCATGGTACAGCAGACACTTCTTCTTCTATCATGATACAGCAGACACTTCCTCTTCTATCATGGTACAGCAGACAGTTGCTCTTCTATCATGGTACAGCAGACACTTCCTCTTCTATCATGGTACAGCAGACACTTCCTCTTCTATCATGGTACAGCAGACAATTCCTTATCTATCATGGGACAGCAGACACTTCCTCTTCTATCATGGTACAGTAGACAGTTGCTCTTCCATCCTGATACAACAGAAAACTAATGTTCCTTACTATTCTCATTTACTTCCCAGCGTAGATGGGTCTGCAAACTTGTATCTCCTAGTGTCAGTTGTCCAGTGTTTCAAATCTTCAGTCTCACTATTCAACTTTTGTCAACAAGTTTTTGTAGTGGTATTGACAGCTGTGTGGGTTGTTGTGATGTTTGTTGACAGCTGTGTGGGTTGTGTTGTGATGTTTGTTGACAGCTGTGTGGGTTGTGTTGTGATGTTTGTTGACAGCTGTGTGTGTTGTGTTGTGATGTTTGTTGACAGCTGTGTGTGTTGTGTTGTGATTTTGTTGACAGCTGAGTGAATTGTGTTGTGATGTTTGTTGACACCTGTGTGGGTTTTGTTGTGATGTTTGTTGACAGCTGTGTTGGTTGTGTTGTGATGTTTGTTGACAGCTGAGTGAATTGTGTTGTGATGTTTGTTGACATCTGTGTGGGTTGTATTGTGATGTTTGTTGACAGCTGTGTGGGTGGTGTTGTGATTTTTGTTGATAGCTGTGTAAGTTGTGTTGTGATGTTTCTTGATAGCTGTGTTGGTTGTGTTTGATGATCGTTCATGGCTGTGTGTGTTGTGTTGTGATGTTTGTTGATAGCTGTGTGGGTGGTGTTTGTGATGTTTGTTAATAGCTGTGTGGGTGTGTGTTGTGATGTATGTTGACAGCTGTGTGGTTTGTGTTGTGATGATTTTTTATAGATCTACGGGTTAAGTTTGTGATTTATGTTGATAGCTGTTCGGGTTGTGTTGTAATGTTTGTTGACAGCTGTGAAATTTGTGTTGTGATGTTTGTTGATAGATGTGTGGGTTGTGTTGTGATGTTTTTTGATAGCTCTGAGGGTTGTGTTTGTGATGTATGTTGATAGCTGTTTGGTTTGCCTTGTGGTGTATGTTGATAGCTTTGTGGTTTATATTGTGATGTATGTTGACAGCTGTATGGGTTGTCTTGTGATGTTTGTTGACAGCTGTATGGGTTGTGTTGTGATGTTTGTTGACAGCTGTGTGGGTTGTCTTGTGATGTTTGTTGACAGCTGTGTGGGTTGTCTTGTGATGTTTGTTGACAGCTGTATGGGTTGTGTTGTGATGTTTGTTGACAGCTGTGTGGGTTGTGTTGTGATGTTTGTTGACAGCTGTGTGGGTTGTTGTGTGTGATGTTTGTTGACAGCTGTGTGGGTTGTCTTGTGATGTTTGTTGACAGCTGTATGGGTTGTGTTGTGATGTTTGTTGACAGCTGTGTGGGTTGTGTTGTGATGTTTGTTGACAGCTGTGTGGGTTGTGTTGTGATGTTTGTTGACAGCTGTGTGGGTTGTCTTGTGATGTTTGTTGACAGCTGTGTGGGTTGTCTGTGTGATGTTTGTTGACAGCTGTGTGGGTTGTCTTGTGATGTTTTTTGACAGCTGTATGGGTTGTGTTGTGATGTTTGTTGACAGCTGTGTGGGTTGTGTTGTGATGTTTGTTGACAGCGTGTGGGTTGTGTTTGTGATGTTTGTTGACAGCTGTATGGTTGTGTTGTGATGTTTGTTGACAGCTGTGTGGGTTGTGTTGTGATGTTTGTTGATAGCTGTGTAAGTTGTGTTGTGATGTTTCTTGATAGCTGTGTTGGTTGTGTTTGATGATCGTTGATGGCTTGTGTGTTTGTGTTGTGATGTTGTTGATAGCTGTGTGGGTTGTGTTTGTGATGTTTGTTAATAGCTGTGTGGGTTGTGTTGTGATGTATGTTGACAGCTGTGTGGTTTGTGTTGTGATGTTTTTTATAGCTCTGCGGGTTAAGTTTGTGATTTACGTTGATAGCTGTTCGGGTTGTGTTTGTAGTGTTTGTTACAGTTGTGAAATTTGTGTTGTGATGTTTGTTGATAGATATGTGAGTTGTGTTGTGATGTTTTTTGATAGCTCTGAGGGTTGTGTTTGTGATGTATGTTGATGGCTGTGTTGGTTGTGTTTGTGATGTTTGTTGATAGCTGTGTGCGTTGTGTTGTGATGTTTGTTGACAGCTGTGTGGGTTGTTGTTGTGATGTTTGTTAATAGCTTTGTGGGTTGTGTTGTGATGTTTTGTTGACAGCTGTGTGGGTTGTGTGTGATGTTCGTTGACAGCTGTGTGGGTTGTGTTTATGATGTTTGTTTGATAGCTGTGTAGGTTGTCCTGTGTTTTCCTATGTTTGTGTCATTCGGCCAAAATTATGCCATTTAGAATAAGGGCTTCTTTTGCCTGATAATTGTGTTATTCATCCAATAAATGTGTCATTTGGACAATAGTTGCATCTTTTGGACAAAACAGGTGTCACTTGAAATATAACTGTCTCATTTTGACAATAATTCCGTCACGTGGACATTTTGTGCCATTTGAACTATAACTGTATCATGTGAACTATAACTTATCATTTGAACTATAACTGTATCATGTGAACTGTAACTGTATCTTTGAACTATAACTGTATCATGTGACTATAACTGTATCATTTGAACTATAACTGTATCATTTGAACTATAACTGTATCATGTGAACTATCTGTGTCATTTGAACTATAACTGTATATCATTTGAACTATAACTGTATCATGTGGAACTATACTGTATCATGTGAACTATTACTGTATCATGTGAACTATAACTGTATCATGTGAACTATAACTGTATCATGTGAACTATAACTGTATCATTTGAACTAGAACTGTATCATGTGAACTATAGACTGTATCATGTGAACTATAACTGTATCGGTAGCTATAATATACTGTATCATTTGAACTATAACTGTATCATGTGACTATAACTGTATCATGTGAACTATAACTGTATCATGTGAACTATAACTGTATCATGTGAACTATAACTGTATCATGTGAACTATACTGTATCATGTGAACTATAACTGTATCATGTGAACTATAACTGTATCATGTGAACTATAACTGTATCATGTGAACTATAAAACACAAATAAAATTGTCCACTAATGATATCTATTGGATAGATCCATAGACGGCCATAACTTTGCAGCTCGTGAAGTGTCCTCCTAGAACGTGAAGTGTCCTCCTAGAACGTGAAGTGTCCTCCTAAAACGTGAAGTGTCCTCCTAGAACGTGAAGTGTCCTCCTAGAACGTGAAGTGTCCTCCTAGAACGTGCTGTGTAAACATTGACAGCTCGTGAAGTGTCCTCCTAGAACGTGAAGTGTCCTCCTAGAAGTGAAGTGTCCTCCTAGAACGTGAAGTGTCCTCCTAGAACGTGAGTGTCCCCTAGAACGTGAAGTGTCCTCCTAGAACGTGAAGTGTCCTCCTAGAACGTGAGTGTCCTCCTAGAACGTGAAGTGTCCTCCTAGAACGTGAAAGTGTCCCCTAGAACGTGAAGTGTCCTCCTAGAACGTGTAGTTCCTCCTAGAACGTGCTGTGAAACAATTGACAGCTCGTGAAGTGTCCTCCTAGACGTGAAGTGTCCTCCTAGAACGTGAGTGTCCTCCTAGAACGTGAAGTGTCCTCCTAGAACGTGCCGCGTAAACAATTGACAGCTTGTGAAGTGTCCTCCTGATATGACGTGAGTGTCCTCCTAGAACGTGAAGTGTCCTCCTAGAACGTGAAGTGTCCTCCTAGACGTGAGTGTTGATCCTAGAACGTGAAGTGTCCTCCTAGAACGTGAAGTGTCCTCCTAGAACGTGAAGTGTCCTCCTAGAACGTGAAGTGTCCTCCTAGAACGTGCCGCGTAACAATTGACAGCTGTTAAGTTCCTCCTAGAACGTGAAGTGTCCTCCTAGAACGTGAAGTGTCCTCCTAGAACGTGAAGTGTCCTCCTAGAACGTGCCGCGAAACAATTGACAGCTTGTGAAGTTCCTCCTAGAACGTAAGTGTCCTCCTAGAACGTGAAGTTCCTCCTAGAACGTGAAGTGTCCCCTAGAACGTGAGTGTCCTCCTAGAACGTGAAGTGTCCTCCTAGACGTGAAGTGTCCTCCTAGAACGTGAAGTGTCCTCCTAGACGTGCCGCGTAAACAATTGACAGCTTTGTGAAGTGGTTTTCCTAGAACGTGCCGCGTAACAATTGACAGCTTGTGAAGTGTCTCCTAGAGGTTGCCTGTAAACAATTGACAGCTTCATTAGAACTTTCTTGAGCTTCTCAAGTGCAGACTTTTAATTAGGAGAAATGTCTTAACTACAGAGTCCTGGCATGTGCAGCAACGCTAGAGCCACGTACATGTTGTTGTACTTCATCATTACAGAACAACAGCGTTTATTACAACTAGCAATGGCTGCTAGAGTACACTATAGCCTTAGAGTCAACGGCATCATTAAGGCTACCGAAATGCCGTCACGGCTGTTCCTTGACCTTGACTGGACCAGGATGATAGAGGTTTTGATACTAGAAGAGATGTAGAATGATAGAGGTTTTGATACTAGAGGATGTAGAATGATAGAGGTTTTGATACTAGAAGAGATGTACAATGATAGAGGTTTTGATACTAGAAGAGATGTACAATGATAGAGGTTTTGATACTAGAGGAGATGTAGAATGATAGAGGTTTTATGCTAGAGGAGATGTAGAATGATAGAGGTTTTGATGCTAGAGGAGATGTAGAATGATAGAGGTTTTGATACTAGAAGATGTAGAATGATAGAGGTTTTGATACTAGAAGAGATGTAGAATGATAGAGGTTTTGATACTAGAAGAGATGTAGAATGATAGAGGTTTTGATACTAGAGGAGATGTAGAATGATAGAGGTTTTGATACTAGAGGATGTAGGATGATAGAGGTTTTGATACTAGAGGAGGTGTAGGATGATAGAGGTTTTGATACTAGAGGAGGTGTAGGATGATAGAGGTTTTGATACTAGAGGAGATGTTGGATGATAGAGGTTTTGATACTAGAGGAGGTGTAGAATGATAGAGGTTTTGATACTAGAGGAGGTGTAGGATGATAGAGGTTTTGATACTAGAGGAGATGTAAATGATAGAGGTTTTGATACTAGAAGAGATGTAGAATGATAGAGGTTTTGATACTAGAGAGATGTTGATGATAGAGGTTTTGATACTAGAAGAGATGTAGAATGATAGAGGTTTTAAAATTCTAGAGGATTTAGGAGAAAGAATGATAGAGGTTTTGATACTAGAAGAGATGTAGAATGATAGAGGTTTTAATACTAGAGGAGATGTAGAATGATAGAGGTTTTGATGCTAGAAGAGATGTAGAATGATAGAGGTTTTGATACTAGAGGAGATGTAGAGGATAGAGGTTTTGATACTAGAAGAGATGTAGAATGATAGAGGTTTTGATACTAGAGGAGGTGTAGGATGATAGAGGTTTTGATACTAGAGGAGGTGTAGGATGATAGAGGTTTTGATACTAGAGGAGGTGTAGATGATAGAAGTTTTGATACTAGAAGAGATGTAGAATGATAGAGGTTTTGATACTAGAAGAGATGTAGAATGATAGAGGTTTTGATACTAGAAGAGATGTTGGATGATAGAGGTTTTGATACTAGAGTAGGTGTAGGATGATAGAGGTTTTGATACTAGAGGAGGTGTAGGATGATAGAGGTTTTGATACTAGAAGAGATGTTGGATGATAGAGGTTTTGATACTAGAGGAGGTGTAGATGATAGAGGTTTTGATACTAGAAGAGATGGTGGATGATAGAGGTTTTGATACTAGAGGAGGTGTAGAATGATAGAGGTTTTGATACTAGAAGAGATGTTGGATGATAGAGGTTTTGATACTAGAGGAGGTGTAGAATGATAGAGGTTTTGATACTAGAGAGATGTGAATGATAGAGGTTTTGATACTAGATGAGGTGTAGGATGATAGAGGTTTTGATACTAGAAGAGATGTAGGATGATAGAGGTTTTGATACTAGAGGAGGTGTAGAATGATAGAGGTTTTGATACTAGAAGAGATGTTGGATGATAGAGGTTTTGATACTAGAAGAGATGTAGAATGATAGAGGTTTTGATACTAGAGGAGGTGGGAATGATAGAGGTTTTGATACTAGAGGAGGTAGGATGATAGAGGTTTTGATACTAGAAGAGATGTTGGATGATAGAGGTTTTGATACTAGAAGAGATGTAGAATGATAGAGGTTTTGATACTAGAGGAGGTGTAGGATGATAGAGGTTTTGATACTAGAGGAGGTGTAGGATGATAGAGGTTTTGATACTAGAAGAGATGTTGGATGATAGAGGTTTTGATACTAGAGGAGGTGTAGGATGATAGAGGTTTTGATACTAGAAGAGATGTTGGATGATAGAGGTTTTGATACTAGAGAGGTGTAGGATGATAGAGGTTTTGATACTAGAGGAGGTGTAGGATGATAGAGGTTTTGATACTAGAAGAGATGTTGGATGATAGAGGTTTTGATACTAGAAGAGATGTAGAATGATAGAGGTTTTGATACTAGAGGAGGTGTAGGATGATAGAGGTTTTGATACTAGAAGAGATGTTGGATGATAGAGGTTTTGATACTAGAGGAGGTGTAGGATGATAGAGGTTTTGATACTAGAAGAGATGTAGAATGATAGAGGTTTTGATACTAAAGGAGGTGTAGGATGATAGAGGTTTTGATACTAGAAGAGATGTAGAATGATAGAGGTTTTGATACTAGAAGAGATGTAGAATGATAGAGGTTTTGATACTAGAAGAGATGTAGAATGATAGAGGTTTTAATACTAGAAGAGATGTAGAATGATAGAGGTTTTGATACTAGAAGAGATGTAGAATGATAGAGGTTTTGATACTAGAAGAGATGTAGAATGATAGAGGTTTTGATACTAGAGGAGGTGTAGGATGATAGAGGTTTTGATACTAGAAGAGATGTTGGATGATAGAGGTTTTGATACTAGAAGAGATGTAGAATGATAGAGGTTTTGATACTAGAAGAGATGTACAATGATAGAGGTTTTAATACTAGAAGAGATGTAGAATGATAGAGGTTTTGATACTAGAAGAGATGTAGAATGATAGAGGTTTTGATACTAGAAGAGATGTAGAATGATAGAGGTTTTGATACTAGAAGAGATGTAGAATGATAGAGGTTTTGATACTAGAAGAGATGTAGAATGATAGAGGTTTTGATACTAGAAGAGATGTAGAATGATAGAGGTTTTGATACTAGAAGAGATGTAGAATGATATAGGTTTTGATACTAGAAGAGATGTAGAATGATAGAGGTTTTGATACTAGAAGAGATGTAGAATGATAGAGGTTTTGATACTAGAGGAGATGTAGAATGATAGAGGTTTTGATACTAGAGAGATGTAGATGATAGAGGTTTTGATACTAGAGAGGTGTAGGATGATAGAGGTTTTGATACTAGAGGAGATGTAGGATGATAGAGGTTTTGATACTAGAGGAGATGTGGGTGATAG
This sequence comes from Megaustenia siamemsis, assembly GCA_032433765.1. Lineage (NCBI taxonomy): Eukaryota > Metazoa > Mollusca > Gastropoda > Stylommatophora > Ariophantidae > Megaustenia > Megaustenia siamemsis. The sequence goes on along the minus strand of JAVIAB010000047.1, from coordinate 102,605,722 downwards.
AGGTTTTGATACTAGAGGAGATGTAGAATGATAGAGGTTTTGATACTAGAAGAGATGTAGAATGATAGAGGTTTTGATACTAGAGGAGATGTTGAATGATAGAGGTTTTGATACTAGAGGAGATGTAGAATGATAGAGGTTTTGATACTAAAGAGATGTAGAATGATAGAGGTTTTGATACTAGAGGAGGTGTAGATGATAGAGGTTTTGATACTAGAAGAGATGTTGGATGATAGAGGTTTTGATACTAGAGGAGGTGTAGATGATAGAGGTTTTGATACTAGAAGAGATGTAGAATGATAGAGGTTTTGATACTAAAGGAGGTGTAGGATGATAGAGGTTTTGATACTAGAAGAGATGTAGAATGATAGAGGTTTTGATACTAGAAGAGATGTAGAATGATAGAGGTTTTGATACTAGAAGAGATGTAGAATGATAGAGGTTTTGATACTAGAAGAGATGTAGAATGATAGAGGTTTTGATACTAGAGAGATGTTGGATGATAGAGGTTTTGATACTAGAAGAGATGTTGGATGATAGAGGTTTTGATACTAGAAGAGATGTGGATGATAGAGGTTTTGATACTAGAGGAGGTGTAGGATGATAGAGGTTTTGATACTAGAAGAGATGTTGGATGATAGAGGTTTTGATACTAGAAGAGATGTAGAATGATAGAGGTTTTGATACTAGAGGAGGTGTAGGATGATAGAGGTTTTGATACTAGAAGAGATGTTGGATGATAGAGGTTTTGATACTAGAAGAGATGTTGGATGATAGAGGTTTTGATACTAGAAGAGATGTAGAATGATAGAGGTTTTGATACTAAAGAGGTGTAGAATGATAGAGGTTTTGATACTAAAGGAGGTGTAGGATGATAGAGGTTTTGATACTAGAAGAGATGTAGAATTATAGAGGTTTTGATACTAGAAGAGATGTAGAATGATAGAGGTTTTGATACTAGAAGAGATGTAGAATGATAGAGGTTTTGATACTAAAGAGATGTAGAATGATAGAGGTTTTGATACTAGAAGAGATGTAGAATGATAGAGGTTTTGATACTAGAGGAGGTGTAGGATGATAGAGGTTTTGATACTAGAAGAGATGTTGGATGATAGAGGTTTTGATACTAGAAGAGATGTAGAATGATAGAGGTTTTGATACTAGAAGAGATGTAGAATGATAGAGGTTTTGATACTAGAAGAGATGTAGGATGATAGAGGTTTTGATACTAGAAGAGATGTAGAATGATAGAGGTTTTGATACTAGAAGAGATGTAGAATGATAGAGGTTTTGATACTAGAAGAGATGTAGAATGATAGAGGTTTTGATACTAGAAGAGATGTAGAATGATAGAGGTTTTGATACTAGAGGAGATGTAGAATGATAGAGGTTTTGATACTAGAGATGTAGAATGATAGAGGTTTTGATACTAGAAGAGATGTTGGATGATAGAGGTTTTGATACTAGAGGAGGTGTAGGATGATAGAGGTTTTGATACTAGAGGAGGTGTAGGATGATAGAGGTTTTGATACTAGAAGAGATGTTGGATGATAGAGGTTTTGATACTAGAAGAGATGTAGAATGATAGAGGTTTTGATACTAGAGGAGGTGTAGGATGATAGAGGTTTTGATACTAGAAGAGATGTAGGATGATAGAGGTTTTGATACTAGAGGAGGTGTAGGATGATAGAGGTTTTGATACTAGAAGATGTAGAATGATAGAGGTTTTGATACTAAGGAGGTGTAGGATGATAGAGGTTTTGATACTAGAAGAGATGTAGAATGATAGAGGTTTTGATACTAGAAGAGATGTAGAATTATAGAGGTTTTGATACTAGAGAGATGTAGAATGATAGAGGTTTTGATACTAGAAGAGATGTAGAATGATAGAGGTTTTGATACTAGAAGAGATGTAGAATGATAGAGGTTTTGATACTAGAGGAGGTGTAGGATGATAGAGGTTTTGATACTAGAAGAGATGTAGGATGATAGAGGTTTTGATACTAGAAGAGATGTAGAATGATAGAGGTTTTGATACTAGAAGAGATGTAGAATGATAGAGGTTTTGATACTAGAAGAGATGTAGAATGATAGAGGTTTTGATACTAGAAGAGATGTAGAATGATAGAGGTTTTGATACTAGAGATGTAGAATGATAGAGGTTTTGATACTAGAAGAGATGTAGAATGATAGAGGTTTTGATACTAGAAGAGATGTAGAATGATAGAGGTTTTGATACTAGAAGAGATGTAGAATGATAGAGGTTTTGATACTAGAAGAGATGTAGAATGATAGAGGTTTTGATACTAGAAGAGATGTAGAATGATAGAGGTTTTGATACTAGAAGAGATGTAGAATGATATAGGTTTTGATACTAGAAGAGATGTAGAATGATAGAGGTTTTGATACTAGAAGAGATGTAGAATGATAGAGGTTTTGATACTAGAGGAGATGTAGAATGATAGAGGTTTTGATACTAGAAGAGATGTAGAATGATAGAGGTTTTGATACTAGAAGAGATGTAGAATGATAGAGGTTTTAATACTAGAGGAGATGTAGAATGATAGAGGTTTTGATACTAGAGGAGATGTAGGATGATAGAGGTTTTGATACTAGAGGAGGTGTAGGATGATAGAGGTTTTGATACTAGAGGAGGTGTAGGATGATAGAGGTTTTGATACTAGAGGAGATGTTGGATGATAGAGGTTTTGATACTAGAGGAGATGTAGAATGATAGAGGTTTTGATACTAGAAGAGATGTAGAATGATAGAGGTTTTGATACTAGAGGAGATGTTGAATGATAGAGGTTTTGATACTAGAAGAGATGTAGAATGATAGAGGTTTTGATACTAGAGGAGATGTTGAATGATAGAGGTTTTGATACTAGAGGAGATGTAGAATGATAGAGGTTTTGATACTAGAAGAGATGTAGAATGATAGAGGTTTTGATACTAGAGGAGATGTAGAATGATAGAGGTTTTGATACTAGAAGAGATGTAGAATGATAGAGGTTTTGATACTAGAAGAGGTGTAGAATGATAGAGGTTTTGATACTAGAAGAGATGTAGAATGATAGAGGTTTTGATACTAGAGGAGATGTAGAATGATAGAGGTTTTGATACTAGAGGAGATGTAGGATGATAGAGGTTTTGATACTAGAAGAGATGTAGAATGATAGAGGTTTTGATACTAGAGGAGTGTAGGATGATAGAGGTTTTGATACTAGAGGAGATGTAGGATGATAGAGGTTTTGATACTAGAGGAGGTGTAGGATGATAGAGGTTTTGATACTAGAAGAGATGTAGAATGATAGAGGTTTTGATACTAGAAGAGATGTAGAATGATAGAGGTTTTGATACTAGAAGAGATGTAGGATGATAGAGGTTTTGATACTAGAGAGAGGTGTAGGAGGATAGAGGTTTTGATACTAGAGAGGTGTAGGATGATAGAGGTTTTGATACTAGAGAGATGTTGGATGATAGAGGTTTTGATACTAGAGGAGGTGTAGGATGATAGAGGTTTTGATACTAGAAGAGATGTTGGATGATAGAGGTTTTGATACTAGAGGAGGTGTAGAATGATAGAGGTTTTGATACTAGAAGAGATGTTGGATGATAGAGGTTTTGATACTAGAAGAGATGTAGAATGATAGAGGTTTTGATACTAGAGAGGTGTAGGATGATAGAGGTTTTGATACTAGAGGAGATGTAGGATGATAGAGGTTTTGATACTAGAAGAGATGTGGATGATAGAGGTTTTGATACTAGAGGAGATGTAGGATGATAGAGGTTTTGATACTAGAGGAGATGTAGGATGATAGAGGTTTTGATACTAGAGGAGGTGTAGAATGATAGAGGTTTTGATACTAGAAGAGATGTAGGATGATAGAGGTTTTGATACTAGAAGAGATGTAGAATGATAGAGGTTTTGATACTAGAGGAGATGTAGAATGATAGAGGTTTTGATACTAGAGGAGATGTAGAATGATAGAGGTTTTGATACTAGAAGAGATGTTGGATGATAGAGGTTTTGATACTAGAAGAGATGTAGAATGATAGAGGTTTTGATACTAGAGGAGATGTAGGATGATAGAGGTTTTGATACTAGAAGAGATGTAGGATGATAGAGGTTTTGATACTAGAGAGGTGTAGAATGATAGAGGTTTTGATACTAGAAGAGATGTAGGATGATAGAGGTTTTGATACTAGAGGAGTGTAGAATGATAGAGGTTTTGATACTAGAAGAGATGTAGGATGATAGAGGTTTTGATACTAGAAGAGATGTAGAATGATAGAGGTTTTGATACTAGAGGAGATGTAGATGATAGAGGTTTTGATACTAGAGGAGATGTAGGATGATAGAGGTTTTGATACTAGAAGAGATGTAGAATGATAGAGGTTTTGATACTAGAGGAGGTGTAGGATGATAGAGGTTTTGATACTAGAAGAGATGTTGGATGATAGAGGTTTTGATACTAGAGGAGGTGTAGGATGATAGAGGTTTTGATACTAGAAGAGATGTAGAATGATAGAGGTTTTGATACTAGAAGAGATGTAGAATGATAGAGGTTTTGATACTAGAGGAGGTGTAGGATGATAGAGGTTTTGATACTAGAAGAGATGTAGGATGATAGAGGTTTTGATACTAGAGGAGGTGTAGGATGATAGAGGTTTTGATACTAGAAGAGATGTAGAATGATAGAGGTTTTGATACTAAAGGAGGTGTAGGATGATAGAGGTTTTGATACTAGAAGAGATGTAGAATGATAGAGGTTTTGATACTAGAAGAGATGTAGAATGATAGAGGTTTTGATACTAGAAGAGATGTAGAATGATAGAGGTTTTGATACTAGAAGAGATGTAGAATGATAGAGGTTTTGATACTAGAAGAGATGTAGAATGATAGAGGTTTTGATACTAGAAGAGATGTAGAATGATAGAGGTTTTGATACTAGAGGAGATGTAGAATGATAGAGGTTTTGATACTAGAGATGTAGAATGATAGAGGTTTTGATACTAGAAGAGATGTAGAATGATAGAGGTTTTGATACTAGAAGAGATGTAGAATGATAGAGGTTTTGATACTAGAAGAGATGTAGAATGATAGAGGTTTTGATACTAGAAGAGATGTAGAATGATAGAGGTTTTGATACTAGAAGAGATGTAGAATGATAGAGGTTTTGATACTAGAGGAGATGTAGAATGATAGAGGTTTTGATACTAGAAGAGATGTAGAATGATAGAGGTTTTGATACTAGAAGAGATGTAGAATGATAGAGGTTTTGATACTAGAGGAGATGTAGAATGATAGAGGTTTTGATACTAGAGGAGATGTAGAATGATAGAGGTTTTGATACTAGAGGAGATGTAGGATGATAGAGGTTTTGATACTAGAGGAGGTGTAGGATGATAGAGGTTTTGATACTAGAGGAGATGTTGGATGATAGAGGTTTTGATACTAGAGGAGATGTAGAATGATAGAGGTTTTGATACTAGAAGAGATGTAGAATGATAGAGGTTTTGATACTAGAGGAGATGTAGAATGATAGAGGTTTTGATACTAGAAGAGATGTAGAATGATAGAGGTTTTGATACTAGAGGAGATGTAGAATGATAGAGGTTTTGATACTAGAGAGATGTAGGATGATAGAGGTTTTGATACTAGAGGAGGTGTAGGATGATAGAGGTTTTGATACTAGAAGAGATGTAGGATGATAGAGGTTTTGATACTAGAGGAGATGTAGGATGATAGAGGTTTTGATACTAGAAGAGATGTAGGATGATAGAGGTTTTGATACTAGAGGAGATGTAGAATGATAGAGGTTTTGATACTAGAAGAGATGTAGGATGATAGAGGTTTTGATACTAGAAGAGATGTAGAATGATAGAGGTTTTGATACTAGAGGAGATGTAGAATGATAGAGGTTTTGATACTAGAGGAGATGTAGAATGATAGAGGTTTTGATACTAGAAGAGATGTAGGATGATAGAGGTTTTGATACTAGAAGAGATGTAGAATGATAGAGGTTTTGATACTAGAGGAGATGTAGGATGATAGAGGTTTTGATACTAGAAGAGATGTTGGATGATAGAGGTTTTGATACTAGAGGAGGTGTAGGATGATAGAGGTTTTGATACTAGAAGAGATGTTGGATGATAGAGGTTTTGATACTAGAGGAGGTGTAGAATGATAGAGGTTTTGATACTAGAAGAGATGTTGGATGATAGAGGTTTTGATACTAGAAGAGATGTAGAATGATAGAGGTTTTGATACTAGAGGAGGTGTAGGATGATAGAGGTTTTGATACTAGAGGAGGTGTAGGATGATAGAGGTTTTGATACTAGAAGAGATGTAGGATGATAGAGGTTTTGATACTAGAAGAGATGTAGAATGATAGAGGTTTTGATACTAGAGGAGGTGTAGGATGATAGAGGTTTTGATACTAGAGGAGGTGTAGGATGATAGAGGTTTTGATACTAGAAGAGATGTTGGATGATAGAGGTTTTGATACTAGAGGAGGTGTAGGATGATAGAGGTTTTGATACTAGAAGAGATGTTGGATGATAGAGGTTTTGATACTAGAGGAGGTGTAGGATGATAGAGGTTTTGATACTAGAGGAGGTGTAGGATGATAGAGGTTTTGATACTAGAAGAGATGTTGGATGATAGAGGTTTTGATACTAGAAGAGATGTAGAATGATAGAGGTTTTGATACTAGAGGAGGTGTAGGATGATAGAGGTTTTGATACTAGAAGAGATGTTGGATGATAGAGGTTTTGATACTAGAGGAGGTGTAGGATGATAGAGGTTTTGATACTAGAAGAGATGTAGAATGATAGAGGTTTTGATACTAGAAGAGATGTAGAATGATAGAGGTTTTGATACTAGAAGAGATGTAGAATGATAGAGGTTTTGATACTAGAAGAGATGTAGAATGATAGAGGTTTTGATACTAGAAGGATGTAGAATGATAGAGGTTTTAATACTAGAAGAGATGTAGAATGATAGAGGTTTTGATACTAGAAGAGATGTAGAATGATAGAGGTTTTGATACTAGAAGAGATGTAGAATGATAGAGGTTTTGATACTAGAGGAGGTGTAGGATGATAGAGGTTTTGATACTAGAAGAGATGTTGGATGATAGAGGTTTTGATACTAGAAGAGATGTAGAATGATAGAGGTTTTGATACTAGAAGAGATGTACAATGATAGAGGTTTTAATACTAGAAGAGATGTAGAATGATAGAGGTTTTGATACTAGAAGAGATGTAGAATGATAGAGGTTTTGATACTAGAGGAGATGTAGAATGATAGAGGTTTTAATGCTAGAGATGTAGAATGATAGAGGTTTTGATACTAGAAGAGATGTAGAATGATAGAGGTTTTGATACTAGAAGAGATGTAGAATGATAGAGGTTTTGATACTAGAAGAGATGTAGAATGATATAGGTTTTGATACTAGAAGAGATGTAGAATGATAGAGGTTTTGATACTAGAAGAGATGTAGAATGATAGAGGTTTTGATACTAGAGGAGATGTAGAATGATAGAGGTTTTGATACTAGAAGAGATGTAGAATGATAGAGGTTTTGATACTAGAAGAGATGTAGAATGATAGAGGTTTTAATACTAGAGGAGATGTAGAATGATAGAGGTTTTGATACTAGAGGAGATGTAGGATGATAGAGGTTTTGATACTAGAGGAGGTGTAGGATGATAGAGGTTTTGATACTAGAGGAGGTGTAGGATGATAGAGGTTTTGATACTAGAGGAGATGTTGGATGATAGAGGTTTTGATACTAGAGGAGATGTAGAATGATAGAGGTTTTGATACTAGAAGAGATGTAGAATGATAGAGGTTTTGATACTAGAGGAGATGTAGAATGATAGAGGTTTTGATACTAGAAGAGATGTAGAATGATAGAGGTTTTAATACTAGAGGAGATGTAGGATGATAGAGGTTTTGATACTAGAGGAGATGTAGGATGATAGAGGTTTTGATACTAGAAGAGATGTAGGATGATAGAGGTTTTGATACTAGAAGAGATGTAGAATGATAGAGGTTTTGATACTAGAGGAGATGTAGGATGATAGAGGTTTTGATACTAGAGGAGGTGTAGAATGATAGAGGTTTTGATACTAGAAGAGATGTAGGATGATAGAGGTTTTGATACTAGAGGAGATGTAGGATGATAGAGGTTTTGATACTAGAAGAGATGTAGGATGATAGAGGTTTTGATACTAGAGGAGGTGTAGGATGATAGAGGTTTTGATACTAGAGGAGGTGTAGGATGATAGAGGTTTTGATACTAGAAGAGATGTAGGATGATAGAGGTTTTGATACTAGAAGAGATGTAGAATGATAGAGGTTTTGATACTAGAGGAGGTGTAGGATGATAGAGGTTTTGATACTAGAAGAGATGTTGGATGATAGAGGTTTTGATACTAGAGGAGGTGTAGGATGATAGAGGTTTTGATACTAGAAGAGATGTAGAATGATAGAGGTTTTGATACTAGAAGAGATGTAGAATGATAGAGGTTTTGATACTAGAAGAGATGTAGAATGATAGAGGTTTTGATACTAGAAGAGATGTAGAATGATAGAGGTTTTGATACTAGAAGAGATGTAGAATGATAGAGGTTTTGATACTAGAAGAGATGTAGAATGATAGAGGTTTTGATACTAGAAGAGATGTAGAATGATAGAGGTTTTGATACTAGAAGAGATGTAGAATGATAGAGGTTTTGATACTAGAGGAGTGTAGGATGATAGAGGTTTTGATACTAGAAGAGATGTTGGATGATAGAGGTTTTGATACTAGAAGAGATGTAGAATGATAGAGGTTTTGATACTAGAAGAGATGTAGAATGATAGAGGTTTTGATACTAGAAGAGATGTAGAATGATAGAGGTTTTGATACTAGAAGAGATGTAGAATGATAGAGGTTTTGATACTAGAGGAGATGTAGAATGATAGAGGTTTTAATACTAGAGATGTAGAATGATAGAGGTTTTGATACTAGAAGAGATGTAGAATGATAGAGGTTTTGATACTAGAAGAGATGTAGAATGATAGAGGTTTTGATACTAGAAGAGATGTAGAATGATATAGGTTTTGATACTAGAAGAGATGTAGAATGATAGAGGTTTTGATACTAGAAGAGATGTAGAATGATAGAGGTTTTGATACTAGAGGAGATGTAGAATGATAGAGGTTTTGATACTAGAAGAGATGTAGAATGATAGAGGTTTTGATACTAGAAGAGATGTAGAATGATAGAGGTTTTGATACTAGAGGAGATGTAGAATGATAGAGGTTTTGATACTAGAGGAGATGTAGGATGATAGAGGTTTTGATACTAGAGGAGGTGTAGGATGATAGAGGTTTTGATACTAGAGGAGGTGTAGGATGATAGAGGTTTTGATACTAGAGGAGATGTTGGATGATAGAGGTTTTGATACTAGAGGAGATGTAGAATGATAGAGGTTTTGATACTAGAAGAGATGTAGAATGATAGAGGTTTTGATACTAGAGGAGATGTAGAATGATAGAGGTTTTGATACTAGAAGAGATGTAGAATGATAGAGGTTTTAAAATACTAGAGGAGATGTTGAATGATAGAGGTTTTGATACTAGAGGAGATGTAGAATGATAGAGGTTTTGATACTAGAAGAGATGTAGAATGATAGAGGTTTTGATACTAGAAGAGATGTAGAATGATAGAGGTTTTGATACTAGAAGAGATGTAGAATGATAGAGGTTTTGATACTAGAAGAGGTGTAGAATGATAGAGGTTTTGATACTAGAAGAGATGTAGAATGATAGAGGTTTTGATACTAGAGGAGATGTAGAATGATAGAGGTTTTGATACTAGAGGAGATGTAGGATGATAGAGGTTTTGATACTAGAAGAGATGTAGAATGATAGAGGTTTTGATACTAGAGGAGGTGTAGGATGATAGAGGTTTTGATACTAGAGGATGTAGGATGATAGAGGTTTTGATACTAGAGGAGTGTAGGATGATAGAGGTTTTGATACTAGAAGAGATGTAGAATGATAGAGGTTTTGATACTAGAAGAGATGTAGAATGATAGAGGTTTTGATACTAGAAGAGATGTTGGATGATAGAGGTTTTGATACTAGAGAGGTGTAGGATGATAGAGGTTTTGATACTAGAGGAGGTGTAGGATGATAGAGGTTTTGATACTAGAAGAGATGTTGGATGATAGAGGTTTTGATACTAGAGGAGGTGTAGGATGATAGAGGTTTTGATACTAGAAGAGATGTTGGATGATAGAGGTTTTGATACTAGAAGAGATGTAGAATGATAGAGGTTTTGATACTAGAGGAGGTGTAGGATGATAGAGGTTTTGATACTAGAGGAGGTGTAGGATGATAGAGGTTTTGATACTAGAAGAGATGTAGGATGATAGAGGTTTTGATACTAGAGGAGGTGTAGGATGATAGAGGTTTTGATACTAGAAGAGATGTTGGATGATAGAGGTTTTGATACTAGAGGAGTGTAGGATGATAGAGGTTTTGATACTAGAGGAGGTGTAGGATGATAGAGGTTTTGATACTAGAAGAGATGTAGGATGATAGAGGTTTTGATACTAGAAGAGATGTAGAATGATAGAGGTTTTGATACTAGAGGAGGTGTAGGATGATAGAGGTTTTGATACTAGAAGAGATGTTGGATGATAGAGGTTTTGATACTAGAGGAGGTGTAGATGATAGAGGTTTTGATACTAGAAGAGATGTAGAATGATAGAGGTTTTGATACTAGAAGAGATGTAGAATGATAGAGGTTTTGATACTAGAAGAGATGTAGAATGATAGAGGTTTTGATACTAGAAGAGATGTAGAATGATAGAGGTTTTGATACTAGAAGAGATGTAGAATGATAGAGGTTTTGATACTAGAAGAGATGTAGAATGATAGAGGTTTTGATACTAGAAGAGATGTAGAATGATAGAGGTTTTGATACTAGAAGAGATGTAGAATGATAGAGGTTTTGATACTAGAGGAGGTGTAGGATGATAGAGGTTTTGATACTAGAAGAGATGTTGGATGATAGAGGTTTTGATACTAGAAGAGATGTAGAATGATAGAGGTTTTGATACTAGAAGAGATGTAGAATGATAGAGGTTTTGATACTAGAAGAGATGTAGAATGATAGAGGTTTTGATACTAGAAGAGATGTAGAATGATAGAGGTTTTGATACTAGAGGAGATGTAGAATGATAGAGGTTTTATACTAGAGATGTAGAATGATAGAGGTTTTGATACTAGAAGAGATGTAGAATGATAGAGGTTTTGATACTAGAAGAGATGTAGAATGATAGAGGTTTTGATACTAGAAGAGATGTAGAATGATAGAGGTTTTGATACTAGAAGAGATGTAGAATGATAGAGGTTTTGATACTAGAAGAGATGTAGAATGATAGAGGTTTTGATACTAGAGGAGATGTAGAATGATAGAGGTTTTGATACTAGAAGAGATGTAGAATGATAGAGGTTTTGATACTAGAAGAGATGTAGAATGATAGAGGTTTTGATACTAGAGGAGATGTAGAATGATAGAGGTTTTGATACTAGAGGAGATGTAGGATGATAGAGGTTTTGATACTAGAGGAGGTGTAGGATGATAGAGGTTTTGATACTAGAGGAGGTGTAGGATGATAGAGGTTTTGATACTAGAGGAGATGTAGGATGATAGAGGTTTTGATACTAGAGGAGATGTAGAATGATAGAGGTTTTGATACTAGAAGAGATGTAGAATGATAGAGGTTTTGATACTAGAGGAGATGTAGAATGATAGAGGTTTTGATACTAGAAGAGATGTAGAATGATAGAGGTTTTGATACTAGAGGAGGTGTAGGATGATAGAGGTTTTGATACTAGAGGAGATGTAGGATGATAGAGGTTTTGATACTAGAAGAGATGTAGGATGATAGAGGTTTTGATACTAGAAGAGATGTAGAATGATAGAGGTTTTGATACTAGAGGAGATGTAGGATGATAGAGGTTTTGATACTAGAGGAGGTGTAGGATGATAGAGGTTTTGATACTAGAAGAGATGTTGGATGATAGAGGTTTTGATACTAGAGGAGGTGTAGGATGATAGAGGTTTTGATACTAGAAGAGATGTTGGATGATAGAGGTTTTGATACTAGAGGAGGTGTAGGATGATAGAGGTTTTGATACTAGAGGAGGTGTAGGATGATAGAGGTTTTGATACTAGAAGAGATGTGGATGATAGAGGTTTTGATACTAGAAGAGATGTAGAATGATAGAGGTTTTGATACTAGAGGAGGTGTAGGATGATAGAGGTTTTGATACTAGAAGAGATGTTGGATGATAGAGGTTTTGATACTAGAGGAGGTGTAGGATGATAGAGGTTTTGATACTAGAAGAGATGTAGAATGATAGAGGTTTTGATACTAGAAGAGATGTAGAATGATAGAGGTTTTGATACTAGAAGAGATGTAGAATGATAGAGGTTTTGATACTAGAAGAGATGTAGAATGATAGAGGTTTTGATACTAGAAGAGATGTAGAATGATAGAGGTTTTGATACTAGAAGAGATGTAGAATGATAGAGGTTTTGATACTAGAAGAGATGTAGAATGATAGAGGTTTTGATACTAGAAGAGATGTAGAATGATAGAGGTTTTGATACTAGAGGAGGTGTAGGATGATAGAGGTTTTGATACTAGAAGAGATGTTGGATGATAGAGGTTTTGATACTAGAAGAGATGTAGAATGATAGAGGTTTTGATACTAGAAGAGATGTAGAATGATAGAGGTTTTGATACTAGAAGAGATGTAGAATGATAGAGGTTTTGATACTAGAAGAGATGTAGAATGATAGAGGTTTTAATACTAGAGGAGATGTAGAATGATAGAGGTTTTGATACTAGAGATGTAGAATGATAGAGGTTTTGATACTAGAAGAGATGTAGAATGATAGAGGTTTTGATACTAGAAGAGATGTAGAATGATAGAGGTTTTGATACTAGAAGAGATGTAGAATGATATAGGTTTTGATACTAGAAGAGATGTAGAATGATAGAGGTTTTGATACTAGAAGAGATGTAGAATGATAGAGGTTTTGATACTAGAGGAGATGTAGAATGATATAGGTTTTGATACTAGAAGAGATGTAGAATGATAGAGGTTTTGATACTAGAAGAGATGTAGAATGATAGAGGTTTTAATACTAGAGGAGATGTAGAATGATAGAGGTTTTGATACTAGAGGAGATGTAGGATGATAGAGGTTTTGATACTAGAGGAGGTGTAGGATGATAGAGGTTTTGATACTAGAGGAGGTGTAGGATGATAGAGGTTTTGATACTAGAGGAGATGTTGGATGATAGAGGTTTTGATACTAGAGGAGATGTAGAATGATAGAGGTTTTGATACTAGAAGAGATGTAGAATGATAGAGGTTTTGATACTAGAGGAGATGTTGAATGATAGAGGTTTTGATACTAGAAGAGATGTAGAATGATAGAGGTTTTAATTCTAGAGGAGATGTTGAATGATAGAGGTTTTGATACTAGAGGAGATGTAGAATGATAGAGGTTTTGATACTAGAAGAGATGTAGAATGATAGAGGTTTTGATACTAGAAGAGATGTAGAATGATAGAGGTTTTGATACTAGAAGAGATGTAGAATGATAGAGGTTTTGATACTAGAAGAGGTGTAGAATGATAGAGGTTTTGATACTAGAAGAGATGTAGAATGATAGAGGTTTTAATACTAGAGGAGATGTAGAATGATAGAGGTTTTGATACTAGAGGAGATGTAGGATGATAGAGGTTTTGATACTAGAAGAGATGTAGAATGATAGAGGTTTTGATACTAGAGGAGGTGTAGGATGATAGAGGTTTTGATACTAGAGGAGGTGTAGGATGATAGAGGTTTTGATACTAGAGGAGGTGTAGGATGATAGAGGTTTTGATACTAGAAGAGATGTAGAATGATAGAGGTTTTGATACTAGAAGAGATGTAGAATGATAGAGGTTTTGATACTAGAAGAGATGTTGGATGATAGAGGTTTTGATACTAGAGAGGTGTAGGATGATAGAGGTTTTGATACTAGAGGAGGTGTAGGATGATAGAGGTTTTGATACTAGAAGAGATGTTGGATGATAGAGGTTTTGATACTAGAGGAGGTGTAGGATGATAGAGGTTTTGATACTAGAAGAGATGTTGGATGATAGAGGTTTTGATACTAGAGGAGGTGTAGAATGATAGAGGTTTTGATACTAGAAGAGATGTGGATGATAGAGGTTTTGATACTAGAGGAGGTGTAGAATGATAGAGGTTTTGATACTAGAGGAGGTGTAGGATGATAGAGGTTTTGATACTAGAGGAGGTGTAGGATGATAGAGGTTTTGATACTAGAAGAGATGTTGGATGATAGAGGTTTTGATACTAGAAGAGATGTAGAATGATAGAGGTTTTGATACTAGAGGAGGTGTAGGATGATAGAGGTTTTGATACTAGAGGAGGTGTAGGATGATAGAGGTTTTGATACTAGAAGAGATGTTGGATGATAGAGGTTTTGATACTAGAGGAGGTGTAGGATGATAGAGGTTTTGATACTAGAAGAGATGTTGGATGATAGAGGTTTTGATACTAGAGGAGGTGTAGGATGATAGAGGTTTTGATACTAGAGGAGGTGTAGGATGATAGAGGTTTTGATACTAGAAGAGATGTAGGATGATAGAGGTTTTGATACTAGAAGAGATGTAGAATGATAGAGGTTTTGATACTAGAGGAGGTGTAGGATGATAGAGGTTTTGATACTAGAAGAGATGTTGGATGATAGAGGTTTTGATACTAGAGGAGGTGTAGGATGATAGAGGTTTTGATACTAGAAGAGATGTAGAATGATAGAGGTTTTGATACTAAAGGAGGTGTAGGATGATAGAGGTTTTGATACTAGAAGAGATGTAGAATGATAGAGGTTTTGATACTAGAAGAGATGTAGAATGATAGAGGTTTTGATACTAGAAGAGATGTAGAATGATAGAGGTTTTGATACTAGAAGAGATGTAGAATGATAGAGGTTTTGATACTAGAAGAGATGTAGAATGATAGAGGTTTTGATACTAGAAGAGATGTAGAATGATAGAGGTTTTGATACTAGAGGAGGTGTAGGATGATAGAGGTTTTGATACTAGAAGAGATGTTGGATGATAGAGGTTTTGATACTAGAAGAGATGTAGAATGATAGAGGTTTTGATACTAGAAGAGATGTAGAATGATAGAGGTTTTGATACTAGAAGAGATGTAGAATGATAGAGGTTTTGATACTAGAAGAGATGTAGAATGATAGAGGTTTTAATACTAGAGGAGATGTAGAATGATAGAGGTTTTGATACTAGAGATGTAGAATGATAGAGGTTTTGATACTAGAAGAGATGTAGAATGATAGAGGTTTTGATACTAGAAGAGATGTAGAATGATAGAGGTTTTGATACTAGAAGAGATGTAGAATGATAGAGGTTTTGATACTAGAAGAGATGTAGAATGATAGAGGTTTTGATACTAGAAGAGATGTAGAATGATAGAGGTTTTGATACTAGAGGAGATGGAATGATAGAGGTTTTGATACTAGAGATGTAGAATGATAGAGGTTTTGATACTAGAAGAGATGTAGAATGATAGAGGTTTTGATACTAGAAGAGATGTAGAATGATAGAGGTTTTGATACTAGAAGAGATGTAGAATGATAGAGGTTTTGATACTAGAAGAGATGTAGAATGATAGAGGTTTTGATACTAGAAGAGATGTAGAATGATAGAGGTTTTGATACTAGAGGAGATGTAGAATGATAGAGGTTTTGATACTAGAGGAGATGTAGAATGATAGAGGTTTTGATACTAGAAGAGATGTAGAATGATAGAGGTTTTGATACTAGAGGAGATGTAGAATGATAGAGGTTTTGATACTAGAAGAGATGTAGAATGATAGAGGTTTTGATACTAGAGGAGATGTTGAATGATAGAGGTTTTGATACTAGAGGAGATGTAGAATGATAGAGGTTTTGATACTAGAAGAGATGTAGAATGATAGAGGTTTTGATACTAGAGGAGATGTAGAATGATAGAGGTTTTGATACTAGAAGAGATGTAGAATGATAGAGGTTTTGATACTAGAAGAGGTGTAGAATGATAGAGGTTTTGATACTAGAAGAGATGTAGAATGATAGAGGTTTTGATACTAGAGGAGATGTAGAATGATAGAGGTTTTGATACTAGAGGAGATGTAGGATGATAGAGGTTTTGATACTAGAGGAGATGTAGGATGATAGAGGTTTTGATACTAGAGGAGGTGTAGGATGATAGAGGTTTTGATACTAGAAGAGATGTAGAATGATAGAGGTTTTGATACTAGAAGAGATGTAGAATGATAGAGGTTTTGATACTAGAGGAGATGTAGGATGATAGAGGTTTTGATACTAGAAGAGATGTAGGATGATAGAGGTTTTGATACTAGAGGAGGTGTAGGATGATAGAGGTTTTGATACTAGAAGAGATGTAGGATGATAGAGGTTTTGATACTAGAAGAGATGTTGGATGATAGAGGTTTTGATACTAGAAGAGATGTAGAATGATAGAGGTTTTGATACTAGAAGAGATGTAGAATGATAGAGGTTTTGATACTAGAAGAGATGTAGAATGATAGAGGTTTTGATACTAGAAGAGATGTAGAATGATAGAGGTTTTGATACTAGAGGAGATGTAGAATGATAGAGGTTTTGATACTAGAGATGTAGAATGATAGAGGTTTTGATACTAGAAGAGATGTAGAATGATAGAGGTTTTGATACTAGAAGAGATGTAGAATGATAGAGGTTTTGATACTAGAAGAGATGTAGAATGATAGAGGTTTTGATACTAGAAGAGATGTAGAATGATAGAGGTTTTGATACTAGAAGAGATGTAGAATGATAGAGGTTTTGATACTAGAGGAGATGTAGAATGATAGAGGTTTTGATACTAGAAGAGATGTAGAATGATAGAGGTTTTGATACTAGAAGAGATGTAGAATGATAGAGGTTTTGATACTAGAGGAGATGTAGAATGATAGAGGTTTTGATACTAGAGGAGATGTAGGATGATAGAGGTTTTGATACTAGAGGAGGTGTAGGATGATAGAGGTTTTGATACTAGAGGAGGTGTAGGATGATAGAGGTTTTGATACTAGAGGAGATGTGGATGATAGAGGTTTTGATACTAGAGGAGATGTAGAATGATAGAGGTTTTGATACTAGAAGAGATGTAGAATGATAGAGGTTTTGATACTAGAGGAGATGTAGAATGATAGAGGTTTTGATACTAGAAGAGATGTAGAATGATAGAGGTTTTAATACTAGAGGAGATGTAGAATGATAGAGGTTTTGATACTAGAGGAGATGTAGAATGATAGAGGTTTTGATACTAGAAGAGATGTAGAATGATAGAGGTTTTGATACTAGAAGAGATGTAGAATGATAGAGGTTTTGATACTAGAGGAGATGTAGAATGATAGAGGTTTTGATACTAGAAGAGATGTAGAATGATAGAGGTTTTGATACTAGAGGAGATGTAGAATGATAGAGGTTTTGATACTAGAGGAGATGTAGAATGATAGAGGTTTTGATACTAGAAGAGATGTAGGATGATAGAGGTTTTGATACTAGAAGAGATGTAGAATGATAGAGGTTTTGATACTAGAAGAGATGTAGAATGATAGAGGTTTTGATACTAGAAGAGATGTAGGATGATAGAGGTTTTGATACTAGAGAGGTGTAGGATGATAGAGGTTTTGATACTAGAGGAGATGTAGGATGATAGAGGTTTTGATACTAGAAGAGATGTAGGATGATAGAGGTTTTGATACTAGAGGAGATGTAGGATGATAGAGGTTTTGATACTAGAAGAGATGTAGGATGATAGAGGTTTTGATACTAGAGGAGGTGTAGAATGATAGAGGTTTTGATACTAGAAGAGATGTAGGATGATAGAGGTTTTGATACTAGAGGAGATGTAGAATGATAGAGGTTTTGATACTAGAGGAGGTGTAGGATGATAGAGGTTTTGATACTAGAGGAGTGTAGGATGATAGAGGTTTTGATACTAGAAGAGATGTTGGATGATAGAGGTTTTGATACTAGAAGAGATGTAGAATGATAGAGGTTTTGATACTAGAGGAGGTGTAGGATGATAGAGGTTTTGATACTAGAGGAGGTGTAGGATGATAGAGGTTTTGATACTAGAAGAGATGTAGGATGATAGAGGTTTTGATACTAGAGGAGGTGTAGGATGATAGAGGTTTTGATACTAGAAGAGATGTTGGATGATAGAGGTTTTGATACTAGAGGAGGTGTAGGATGATAGAGGTTTTGATACTAGAGGAGATGTAGGATGATAGAGGTTTTGATACTAGAAGAGATGTAGGATGATAGAGGTTTTGATACTAGAAGAGATGTAGAATGATAGAGGTTTTGATACTAGAGGAGGTGTAGATGATAGAGGTTTTGATACTAGAAGAGATGTTGGATGATAGAGGTTTTGATACTAGAGGAGGTGTAGGATGATAGAGGTTTTGATACTAGAAGAGATGTAGAATGATAGAGGTTTTGATACTAAAGGAGGTGTAGGATGATAGAGGTTTTGATACTAGAAGAGATGTAGAATGATAGAGGTTTTGATACTAGAAGAGATGTAGAATGATAGAGGTTTTGATACTAGAAGAGATGTAGAATGATAGAGGTTTTGATACTAGAAGAGATGTAGAATGATAGAGGTTTTGATACTAGAAGAGATGTAGAATGATAGAGGTTTTGATACTAGAAGAGATGTAGAATGATAGAGGTTTTGATACTAGAGGAGGTGTAGGATGATAGAGGTTTTGATACTAGAAGAGATGTTGGATGATAGAGGTTTTGATACTAGAAGAGATGTAGAATGATAGAGGTTTTGATACTAGAAGAGATGTAGAATGATAGAGGTTTTGATACTAGAAGAGATGTAGAATGATAGAGGTTTTGATACTAGAAGAGATGTAGAATGATAGAGGTTTTGATACTAGAGGAGATGTGGAATGATAGAGGTTTTGATACTAGAGATGTAGAATGATAGAGGTTTTGATACTAGAAGAGATGTAGAATGATAGAGGTTTTGATACTAGAAGAGATGTAGAATGATAGAGGTTTTGATACTAGAAGAGATGTAGAATGATAGAGGTTTTGATACTAGAAGAGATGTAGAATGATAGAGGTTTTGATACTAGAAGAGATGTAGAATGATAGAGGTTTTGATACTAGAGGAGATGTAGAATGATAGAGGTTTTGATACTAGAGATGTAGAATGATAGAGGTTTTGATACTAGAAGAGATGTAGAATGATAGAGGTTTTGATACTAGAAGAGATGTAGAATGATAGAGGTTTTGATACTAGAAGAGATGTAGAATGATAGAGGTTTTGATACTAGAAGAGATGTAGAATGATAGAGGTTTTGATACTAGAAGAGATGTAGAATGATAGAGGTTTTGATACTAGAGGAGATGTAGAATGATAGAGGTTTTGATACTAGAGATGTAGAATGATAGAGGTTTTGATACTAGAAGAGATGTAGAATGATAGAGGTTTTGATACTAGAAGAGATGTAGAATGATAGAGGTTTTGATACTAGAAGAGATGTAGAATGATAGAGGTTTTGATACTAGAAGAGATGTAGAATGATAGAGGTTTTGATACTAGAAGAGATGTAGAATGATAGAGGTTTTGATACTAGAGGAGATGTAGAATGATAGAGGTTTTGATACTAGAGGAGATGTAGAATGATAGAGGTTTTGATACTAGAAGAGATGTAGAATGATAGAGGTTTTGATACTAGAGGAGATGTAGAATGATAGAGGTTTTGATACTAGAAGAGATGTAGAATGATAGAGGTTTTGATACTAGAGGAGATGTAGAATGATAGAGGTTTTGATACTAGAGGAGATGTAGAATGATAGAGGTTTTGATACTAGAAGAGATGTAGAATGATAGAGGTTTTGATACTAGAGGAGATGTAGAATGATAGAGGTTTTGATACTAGAAGAGATGTAGAATGATAGAGGTTTTGATACTAGAAGAGATGTAGAATGATAGAGGTTTTGATACTAGAAGAGATGTAGAATGATAGAGGTTTTGATACTAGAGGAGATGTAGAATGATAGAGGTTTTGATACTAGAGGAGATGTAGGATGATAGAGGTTTTGATACTAGAGGAGGTGTAGGATGATAGAGGTTTTGATACTAGAGGAGATGTAGGATGATAGAGGTTTTGATACTAGAAGAGATGTAGAATGATAGAGGTTTTGATACTAGAAGAGATGTAGAATGATAGAGGTTTTGATACTAGAGGAGATGTAGGATGATAGAGGTTTTGATACTAGAAGAGATGTAGGATGATAGAGGTTTTGATACTAGAGGAGATGTAGGATGATAGAGGTTTTGATACTAGAAGAGATGTAGGATGATAGAGGTTTTGATACTAGAAGAGATGTTGGATGATAGAGGTTTTGATACTAGAAGAGATGTAGAATGATAGAGGTTTTGATACTAGAAGAGATGTAGAATGATAGAGGTTTTGATACTAGAAGAGATGTAGAATGATAGAGGTTTTGATACTAGAAGAGATGTAGAATGATAGAGGTTTTGATACTAGAGGAGATGTAGAATGATAGAGGTTTTGATACTAGAGATGTAGAATGATAGAGGTTTTGATACTAGAAGAGATGTAGAATGATAGAGGTTTTGATACTAGAAGAGATGTAGAATGATAGAGGTTTTGATACTAGAAGAGATGTAGAATGATAGAGGTTTTGATACTAGAAGAGATGTAGAATGATAGAGGTTTTGATACTAGAAGAGATGTAGAATGATAGAGGTTTTGATACTAGAGGAGATGTAGAATGATAGAGGTTTTGATACTAGAAGAGATGTAGAATGATAGAGGTTTTGATACTAGAAGAGATGTAGAATGATAGAGGTTTTGATACTAGAGGAGATGTAGAATGATAGAGGTTTTGATACTAGAGGAGATGTAGGATGATAGAGGTTTTGATACTAGAGGAGGTGTAGGATGATAGAGGTTTTGATACTAGAGGAGATGTAGGATGATAGAGGTTTTGATACTAGAGGAGATGTTGGATGATAGAGGTTTTGATACTAGAGGAGATGTAGAATGATAGAGGTTTTGATACTAGAAGAGATGTAGAATGATAGAGGTTTTGATACTAGAGGAGATGTAGAATGATAGAGGTTTTGATACTAGAAGAGATGTAGAATGATAGAGGTTTTGATACTAGAGGAGATGTAGAATGATAGAGGTTTTGATACTAGAGGAGATGTAGAATGATAGAGGTTTTGATACTAGAAGAGATGTAGAATGATAGAGGTTTTGATACTAGAAGAGATGTAGAATGATAGAGGTTTTGATACTAGAGGAGATGTAGAATGATAGAGGTTTTGATACTAGAAGAGATGTAGAATGATAGAGGTTTTGATACTAGAGGAGATGTAGAATGATAGAGGTTTTGATACTAGAGGAGATGTAGAATGATAGAGGTTTTGATACTAGAAGAGATGTAGGATGATAGAGGTTTTGATACTAGAAGAGATGTAGAATGATAGAGGTTTTGATACTAGAAGAGATGTAGAATGATAGAGGTTTTGATACTAGAAGAGATGTTGGATGATAGAGGTTTTGATACTAGAGGAGGTGTAGGATGATAGAGGTTTTGATACTAGAGGAGGTGTAGGATGATAGAGGTTTTGATACTAGAAGAGATGTAGGATGATAGAGGTTTTGATACTAGAGGAGGTGTAGGATGATAGAGGTTTTGATACTAGAAGAGATGTTGGATGATAGAGGTTTTGATACTAGAGGAGGTGTAGAATGATAGAGGTTTTGATACTAGAAGAGATGTTGGATGATAGAGGTTTTGATACTAGAGGAGGTGTAGAATGATAGAGGTTTTGATACTAGAGGAGATGTAGGATGATAGAGGTTTTGATACTAGAGGAGGTGTAGGATGATAGAGGTTTTGATACTAGAAGAGATGTAGGATGATAGAGGTTTTGATACTAGAAGAGATGTAGAATGATAGAGGTTTTGATACTAGAGGAGAGTGTAGGATGATAGAGGTTTTGATACTAGAGGAGGTGTAGGATGATAGAGGTTTTGATACTAGAAGAGATGTTGGATGATAGAGGTTTTGATACTAGAGGAGGTGTAGGATGATAGAGGTTTTGATACTAGAAGAGATGTTGGATGATAGAGGTTTTGATACTAGAGGAGGTGTAGGATGATAGAGGTTTTGATACTAGAGGAGGTGTAGGATGATAGAGGTTTTGATACTAGAAGAGATGTAGGATGATAGAGGTTTTGATACTAGAAGAGATGTAGAATGATAGAGGTTTTGATACTAGAGGAGGTGTAGGATGATAGAGGTTTTGATACTAGAAGAGATGTTGGATGATAGAGGTTTTGATACTAGAGGAGGTGTAGGATGATAGAGGTTTTGATACTAGAAGAGATGTAGAATGATAGAGGTTTTGATACTAAAGGAGGTGTAGGATGATAGAGGTTTTGATACTAGAAGAGATGTAGAATGATAGAGGTTTTGATACTAGAAGAGATGTAGAGTTGATAGAGGTTTTGATACTAGAAGAGATGTAGAATGATAGAGGTTTTAATACTAGAAGAGATGTAGAATGATAGAGGTTTTGATACTAGAAGAGATGTAGAATGATAGAGGTTTTGATACTAGAAGAGATGTAGAATGATAGAGGTTTTGATACTAGAGGAGGTGTAGGATGATAGAGGTTTTGATACTAGAAGAGATGTTGGATGATAGAGGTTTTGATACTAGAAGAGATGTAGAATGATAGAGGTTTTGATACTAGAAGAGATGTAGAATGATAGAGGTTTTAATACTAGAAGAGATGTAGAATGATAGAGGTTTTGATACTAGAAGAGATGTAGAATGATAGAGGTTTTAATACTAGAGGAGATGTAGAATGATAGAGGTTTGATACTAGAGATGTAGAATGATATAGGTTTTGATACTAGAAGAGATGTAGAATGATAGAGGTTTTGATACTAGAAGAGATGTAGAATGATAGAGGTTTTGATACTAGAAGAGATGTAGAATGATAGAGGTTTTGATACTAGAAGAGATGTAGAATGATAGAGGTTTTGATACTAGAAGAGATGTAGAATGATAGAGGTTTTGATACTAGAGGAGATGTGGAATGATAGAGGTTTTGATACTAGAGATGTAGAATGATAGAGGTTTTGATACTAGAAGAGATGTAGAATGATAGAGGTTTTGATACTAGAAGAGATGTAGAATGATAGAGGTTTTGATACTAGAAGAGATGTAGAATGATAGAGGTTTTGATACTAGAAGAGATGTAGAATGATAGAGGTTTTGATACTAGAAGAGATGTAGAATGATAGAGGTTTTGATACTAGAGGAGATGTAGAATGATAGAGGTTTTGATACTAGAGGAGATGTAGAATGATAGAGGTTTTGATACTAGAAGAGATGTAGAATGATAGAGGTTTTGATACTAGAGGAGATGTAGAATGATAGAGGTTTTGATACTAGAAGAGATGTAGAATGATAGAGGTTTTGATACTAGAGGAGATGTTGAATGATAGAGGTTTTGATACTAGAGGAGATGTAGAATGATAGAGGTTTTGATACTAGAAGAGATGTAGAATGATAGAGGTTTTGATACTAGAGGAGATGTAGAATGATAGAGGTTTTGATACTAGAAGAGATGTAGAATGATAGAGGTTTTGATACTAGAAGAGGTGTAGAATGATAGAGGTTTTGATACTAGAAGAGATGTAGAATGATAGAGGTTTTGATACTAGAGGAGATGTAGAATGATAGAGGTTTTGATACTAGAGGAGATGTAGGATGATAGAGGTTTTGATACTAGAGGAGGTGTAGGATGATAGAGGTTTTGATACTAGAGGAGATGTAGGATGATAGAGGTTTTGATACTAGAAGAGATGTAGAATGATAGAGGTTTTGATACTAGAAGAGATGTAGAATGATAGAGGTTTTGATACTAGAGGAGAGTGTAGGATGATAGAGGTTTTGATACTAGAAGAGATGTAGGATGATAGAGGTTTTGATACTAGAGGAGATGTAGGATGATAGAGGTTTTGATACTAGAAGAGATGTAGGATGATAGAGGTTTTGATACTAGAGGAGTGTAGAATGATAGAGGTTTTGATACTAGAAGAGATGTAGGATGATAGAGGTTTTGATACTAGAGGAGATGTAGAATGATAGAGGTTTTGATACTAGGAGGATGTAGAATGATAGAGGTTTTGATACTAGAGGAGGTGTAGGATGATAGAGGTTTTGATACTAGAAGAGATGTAGAATGATAGAGGTTTTGATACTAGAAGAGATGTAGAATGATAGAGGTTTTGATACTAGAGGAGGTGTAGGATGATAGAGGTTTTGATACTAGAAGAGTGTAGAATGATAGAGGTTTTGATACTAGAAGAGATGTAGGATGATAGAGGTTTTGATACTAGAGGAGATGTAGGATGATAGAGGTTTTGATACTAGAAGAGATGTAGGATGATAGAGGTTTTGATACTAGAAGAGATGTAGAATGATAGAGGTTTTGATACTAGAGGAGATGTAGAATGATAGAGGTTTTGATACTAGAAGAGATGTAGAATGATAGAGGTTTTGATACTAGAGGAGGTGTAGGATGATAGAGGTTTTGATACTAGAGGAGATGTAGATGATAGAGGTTTTGATACTAGAAGAGATGTGGATGATAGAGGTTTTGATACTAGAGGAGATGTAGGATGATAGAGGTTTTGATACTAGAAGAGATGTAGGATGATAGAGGTTTTGATACTAGAGGAGATGTAGAGGATGATAGAGGTTTTGATACTAGAGAGATGTAGAATGATAGAGGTTTTGATACTAGAAGAGATGTAGAATGATAGAGGTTTTGATACTAGAGGAGATGTAGAATGATAGAGGTTTTGATACTAGAAGAGATGTAGAATGATAGGTTTTGATACTAGAAGAGATGTAGAATGATAGAGGTTTTGATACTAGAAGAGATGTAGAATGATAGAGGTTTTGATACTAGAGGAGATGTAGGATGATAGAGGTTTTGATACTAGAAGAGATGTAGGATGATAGAGGTTTTGATACTAGAGGAGGTGTAGATGATAGAGGTTTTGATACTAGAAGAGATGTAGAATGATAGAGGTTTTGATACTAGAGGAGGTGTAGGATGATAGAGGTTTTGATACTAGAAGAGATGTAGGATGATAGAGGTTTTGATACTAGAGGAGGTGTAGGATGATAGAGGTTTTGATACTAGAGGAGATGTAGAATGATAGAGGTTTTGATACTAGAGAAGGTGTAGGATGATAGAGGTTTTGATACTAGAAGAGATGTAGAATGATAGAGGTTTTGATACTAGAAGAGATGTAGAATGATAGAGGTTTTGATACTAGAAGAGATGTAGAATGATAGAGGTTTTGATACTAGAAGAGATGTAGAATGATAGAGGTTTTGATACTAGAAGAGATGTAGAATGATAGAGGTTTTGATACTAGAAGAGATGTAGAATGATAGAGGTTTTGATACTAGAGGAGGTGTAGGATGATAGAGGTTTTGATACTAGAAGAGATGTTGGATGATAGAGGTTTTGATACTAGAAGAGATGTAGAATGATAGAGGTTTTGATACTAGAAGAGATGTAGAATGATAGAGGTTTTAATACTAGAAGAGATGTAGAATGATAGAGGTTTTGATACTAGAAGAGATGTAGAATGATAGAGGTTTTGATACTAGAAGAGATGTAGAATGATAGAGGTTTTGATACTAGAAGAGATGTAGAATGATAGAGGTTTTGATACTAGAAGAGATGTAGAATGATAGAGGTTTTGATACTAGAAGAGATGTAGAATGATAGAGGTTTTGATACTAGAAGAGATGTAGAATGATAGAGGTTTTGATACTAGAGGAGATGTAGAATGATAGAGGTTTTGATACTAGAAGAGATGTAGAATGATAGAGGTTTTGATACTAGAAGAGATGTAGAATGATAGAGGTTTTGATACTAGAGGAGATGTAGAATGATAGAGGTTTTGATACTAGAGGAGATGTAGGATGATAGAGGTTTTGATACTAGAGGAGGTGTAGGATGATAGAGGTTTTGATACTAGAGGAGGTGTAGGATGATAGAGGTTTTGATACTAGAGGAGATGTTGGATGATAGAGTTTTGATACTAGAGGAGATGTAGAATGATAGAGGTTTTGATACTAGAAGAGATGTAGAATGATAGAGGTTTTGATACTAGAGGAGATGTTGAATGATAGAGGTTTTGATACTAGAAGAGATGTAGAATGATAGAGGTTTTGATACTAGAGGAGATGTTGAATGATAGAGGTTTTGATACTAGAGGAGATGTAGAATGATAGAGGTTTTGATACTAGAAGAGATGTAGAATGATAGAGGTTTTGATACTAGAGGAGATGTAGAATGATAGAGGTTTTGATACTAGAAGAGATGTAGAATGATAGAGGTTTTGATACTAGAAGAGGTGTAGAATGATAGAGGTTTTGATACTAGAAGAGATGTAGAATGATAGAGGTTTTGATACTAGAGGAGATGTAGAATGATAGAGGTTTTGATACTAGAGGAGATGTAGGATGATAGAGGTTTTGATACTAGAAGAGATGTAGAATGATAGAGGTTTTGATACTAGAGGAGGTGTAGGATGATAGAGGTTTTGATACTAGAGGAGGTGTAGGATGATAGAGGTTTTGATACTAGAGGAGATGTAGGATGATAGAAGTTTTGATACTAGAAGAGATGTAGAATGATAGAGGTTTTGATACTAGAAGAGATGTAGAATGATAGAGGTTTTGATACTAGAAGAGATGTGGATGATAGAGGTTTTGATACTAGAGAGGTGTAGGATGATAGAGGTTTTGATACTAGAGGAGGTGTAGGATGATAGAGGTTTTGATACTAGAAGAGATGTTGGATGATAGAGGTTTTGATACTAGAGGAGGTGTAGGATGATAGAGGTTTTGATACTAGAAGAGATGTGGATGATAGAGGTTTTGATACTAGAGGAGGTGTAGAATGATAGAGGTTTTGATACTAGAAGAGATGTTGGATGATAGAGGTTTTGATACTAGAGGAGGTGTAGAATGATAGAGGTTTTGATACTAGAGGAGGTGTAGGATGATAGAGGTTTTGATACTAGAGGAGGTGTAGGATGATAGAGGTTTTGATACTAGAAGAGATGTAGGATGATAGAGGTTTTGATACTAGAAGAGATGTAGAATGATAGAGGTTTTGATACTAGAGGAGGTGTAGGATGATAGAGGTTTTGATACTAGAGGAGGTGTAGGATGATAGAGGTTTTGATACTAGAAGAGATGTTGGATGATAGAGGTTTTGATACTAGAGGAGGTGTAGGATGATAGAGGTTTTGATACTAGAAGAGATGTTGGATGATAGAGGTTTTGATACTAGAGGAGGTGTAGGATGATAGAGGTTTTGATACTAGAGGAGGTGTAGGATGATAGAGGTTTTGATACTAGAAGAGATGTTGGATGATAGAGGTTTTGATACTAGAAGAGATGTAGAATGATAGAGGTTTTGATACTAGAGGAGGTGTAGGATGATAGAGGTTTTGATACTAGAAGAGATGTTGGATGATAGAGGTTTTGATACTAGAGGAGGTGTAGGATGATAGAGGTTTTGATACTAGAAGAGATGTAGAATGATAGAGGTTTTGATACTAAAGGAGGTGTAGGATGATAGAGGTTTTGATACTAGAAGAGATGTAGATGATAGAGGTTTTGATACTAGAAGAGATGTAGAGTGATAGAGGTTTTGATACTAGAAGAGATGTAGAATGATAGAGGTTTTGATACTAGAAGAGATGTAGAATGATAGAGGTTTTGATACTAGAAGAGATGTAGAATGATAGAGGTTTTGATACTAGAAGAGATGTAGAATGATAGAGGTTTTGATACTAGAAGAGATGTAGAATGATAGAGGTTTTGATACTAGAAGAGATGTGGATGATAGAGGTTTTGATACTAGAAGAGATGTAGAATGATAGAGGTTTTGATACTAGAAGAGATGTAGAATGATAGAGGTTTTGATACTAGAAGAGATGTAGAATGATAGAGGTTTTGATACTAGAAGAGATGTAGAATGATAGAGGTTTTGATACTAGAAGAGATGTAGAATGATAGAGGTTTTAATGCTAGAGGAGATGTAGAATGATAGAGGTTTTGATACTAGAGATGTAGAATGATAGAGGTTTTGATACTAGAAGAGATGTAGAATGATAGAGGTTTTGATACTAGAAGAGATGTAGAATGATAGAGGTTTTGATACTAGAAGAGATGTAGAATGACATAGGTTTTGATACTAGAAGAGATGTAGAATGATAGAGGTTTTGATACTAGAAGAGATGTAGAATGATAGAGGTTTTGATACTAGAGGAGATGTAGAATGATAGAGGTTTTGATACTAGAAGAGATGTAGAATGATAGAGGTTTTGATACTAGAAGAGATGTAGAATGATAGAGGTTTTAATGCTAGAGGAGATGTAGAATGATAGAGGTTTTGATACTAGAGGAGATGTAGGATGATAGAGGTTTTGATACTAGAGGAGGTGTAGGATGATAGAGGTTTTGATACTAGAGGAGGTGTAGGATGATAGAGGTTTTGATACTAGAGGAGATGTAGAATGATAGAGGTTTTGATACTAGAGGAGATGTAGAATGATAGAGGTTTTGATACTAGAAGAGATGTAGAATGATAGAGGTTTTGATACTAGAGGAGATGTAGAATGATAGAGGTTTTGATACTAGAAGAGATGTAGAATGATAGAGGTTTTAAAATTCTAGAGGAGATGTTGAATGATAGAGGTTTTGATACTAGAGGAGATGTAGAATGATAGAGGTTTTGATACTAGAAGAGATGTAGAATGATAGAGGTTTTAATGCTAGAGGAGATGTAGAATGATAGAGGTTTTGATACTAGAAGAGATGTAGAATGATAGAGGTTTTGATACTAGAAGAGGTGTAGAATGATAGAGGTTTTGATACTAGAAGAGATGTAGAATGATAGAGGTTTTAATGCTAGAGGAGATGTAGAATGATAGAGGTTTTGATACTAGAGGAGATGTAGGGATAGAGGTTTTGATACTAGAGGAGATGTAGGATGATAGAGGTTTTGATACTAGAGGAGGTGTAGGATGATAGAGGTTTTGATACTAGAAGAGATGTAGAATGATAGAGGTTTTGATACTAGAGGAGATGTAGAATGATAGAGGTTTTGATACTAGAAGAGATGTAGAATGATAGAGGTTTTGATACTAGAAGAGATGTAGATGATAGAGGTTTTGATACTAGAAGAGATGTAGAATGATAGAGGTTTTGATACTAGAGAGGTGTAGAATGATAGAGGTTTTGATACTAGAGGAGATGTAGGATGATAGAGGTTTTGATACTAGAAGAGATGTAGGATGATAGAGGTTTTGATACTAGAGGAGATGTAGGATGATAGAGGTTTTGATACTAGAAGAGATGTAGGATGATAGAGGTTTTGATACTAGAAGAGATGTAGAATGATAGAGGTTTTGATACTAGAAGAGATGTAGATGATAGAGGTTTTGATACTAGAAGAGATGTAGATGATAGAGGTTTTGATACTAGAGGAGGTGTAGGATGATAGAGGTTTTGATACTAGAGAGGTGTAGGATGATAGAGGTTTTGATACTAGAAGAGATGTTGGATGATAGAGGTTTTGATACTAGAAGAGATGTAGAATGATAGAGGTTTTGATACTAGAGGAGGTGTAGATGATAGAGGTTTTGATACTAGAGGAGGTGTAGGATGATAGAGGTTTTGATACTAGAAGAGATGTTGGATGATAGAGGTTTTGATACTAGAGGAGGTGTAGGATGATAGAGGTTTTGATACTAGAAGAGATGTTGGATATATAGAGGTTTTGATACTAGAGGAGGTGTAGGATGATAGAGGTTTTGATACTAGAGGAGGTGTAGGATGATAGAGGTTTTGATACTAGAAGAGATGTTGGATGATAGAGGTTTTGATACTAGAAGAGATGTAGAATGATAGAGGTTTTGATACTAGAGGAGGTGTAGGATGATAGAGGTTTTGATACTAGAAGAGATGTTGGATGATAGAGGTTTTGATACTAGAGGAGGTGTAGGATGATAGAGGTTTTGATACTAGAAGAGATGTAGAATGATAGAGGTTTTGATACTAAGGAGGTGTAGGATGATAGAGGTTTTGATACTAGAAGAGATGTAGAATGATAGAGGTTTTGATACTAGAAGAGATGTAGAATGATAGAGGTTTTGATACTAGAAGAGATGTAGAATGATAGAGGTTTTAATACTAGAAGAGATGTAGAATGATAGAGGTTTTGATACTAGAAGAGATGTAGAATGATAGAGGTTTTGATACTAGAAGAGATGTAGAATGATAGAGGTTTTGATACTAGAGGAGGTGTAGGATGATAGAGGTTTTGATACTAGAAGAGATGTTGGATGATAGAGGTTTTGATACTAGAAGAGATGTAGAATGATAGAGGTTTTGATACTAGAAGAGATGTACAATGATAGAGGTTTTAATACTAGAAGAGATGTAGAATGATAGAGGTTTTGATACTAGAAGAGATGTAGAATGATAGAGGTTTTATACTAGAGGAGATGTGAATGATAGAGTTTTGATACTAGAGATGTATGATATAGGTTTTGATACTAGAAGAGATGTAGAATGATAGAGGTTTTGATACTAGAAGAGATGTAGAATGATAGAGGTTTTGATACTAGAAGAGATGTAGAATGATATAGGTTTTGATACTAGAAGAGATGTAGAATGATAGAGGTTTTGATACTAAAGAGATGTAGATGATAGAGGTTTTGATACTAGAGGAGATGTTGAATGATAGAGGTTTTGATACTAGAGAGATGTAGAATGATAGAGGTTTTGATACTAGAAGAGATGTAGAATGATAGAGGTTTTATGCTAGAGGAGATGTAGAATGATAGAGGTTTTGATACTAGAGGAGATGTAGGATGATAGAGGTTTTGATACTAGAGGAGGTGGGATGATAGAGGTTTTGATACTAGAGAGGTGTAGGATGATAGAGGTTTTGATACTAGAGGAGATGTAGAATGATAGAGGTTTTGATACTAGAGGAGATGTAGAATGATAGAGGTTTTGATACTAGAAGATGTAGAATGATAGAGGTTTTGATACTAGAGGAGATGTAGAATGATAGAGGTTTTGATACTAGAAGAGATGTAGATGATAGAGGTTTTGAATACTAGAGGAGATGTTGAATGATAGAGGTTTTGATACTAGAGGAGATGTAGAATGATAGAGGTTTTGATACTAAAGAGATGTAGGATGATAGAGGTTTTGATACTAGAGGAGATGTAGAATGATAGAGGTTTTGATACTAGAAGAGATGTAGAATGATAGAGGTTTTGATACTAGAAGGGTGTAGAATGATAGAGGTTTTGATACTAGAAGAGATGTAGAATGATAGAGGTTTTAATACTAGAGGAGATGTAGATGATAGAGGTTTTGATACTAGAGGAGATGTAGGATGATAGAGGTTTTGATACTAGAGGAGGTGTAGGATGATAGAGGTTTTGATACTAGAGAGGTTGTAGATGATAGAGTTTTGATACTAGAAGAGATGTAGAATGATAGAGGTTTTGATACTAGAAGAGATGTAGAATGATAGAGGTTTTGATACTAGAAGAGATGTAGATGATAGAGGTTTTGATACTAGAAGAGATGTTGGATGATAGAGGTTTTGATACTAGAAGAGATGTAGAATGATAGAGGTTTTTGATACTAGAGGAGGTGTAGGATGATAGAGGTTTTGATACTAGAGGAGTGTAGGATGATAGAGGTTTTGATACTAGAAGAGATGTAGATGATAGAGGTTTTGATACTAGAGGAGGTGTAGGATGATAGAGGTTTTGATACTAGAAGAGATGTAGATGATAGAGGTTTTGATACTAGAAGAGATGTAGAATGATAGAGGTTTTGATACTAGAGGAGGTGTAGGATGATAGAGGTTTTGATACTAGAAGAGATGTAAATGATAGAGGTTTTGATACTAGAGGAGATGTGAAGGATGATAGAGGTTTTGATACTAGAGGAGGTGTAGGATGATAGAGGTTTTGATACTAGAAGAGATGTTGGATGATAGAGGTTTTGATACTAGAAGGTGTAGGATGATAGAGGTTTTGATACTAGAAGAGATGTTGGATGATAGAGGTTTTGATACTAGAGGAGGTGTAGAATGATAGAGGTTTTGATACTAGAGGAGTGTAGGATGATAGAGGTTTTGATACTAGAAGAATGTTGGATGATAGAGGTTTTGATACTAGAGGAGATGTAAATGATAGAGGTTTTGATACTAGAAGAGATGTAGAATGATAGAGGTTTTGATACTAGAAGAGATGTAGAATGATAGAGGTTTTGATACTAGAAGAGATGTAGAATGATAGAGGTTTTGATACTAGAGGAGATGTAGGATGATAGAGGTTTTGATACTAGAAGAGATGTTGGATGATAGAGGTTTTGATACTAGAGGAGGTGTAGGATGATAGAGGTTTTGATACTAGATGAGATGTAGAATGATAGAGGTTTTGATACTAAAGGAGGTGTGGATGATAGAGGTTTTGATACTAGAAGAGATGTTGATGATAGAGGTTTTGATACTAGAGGAGTGTAGGATGATAGAGGTTTTGATACTAGAAGAGATGTAGAATGATAGAGGTTTTGATACTAAGAAGGTGTAGGATGATAGAGGTTTTGATACTAGAAGAGATGTAGAATGATAGAGGTTTTGATACTAGAAGAGATGTAGAGTGATAGAGGTTTTGATACTAGAAGAGATGTAGAATGATAGAGGTTTTGATACTAGAAGAGATGTAGAATGATAGAGGTTTTGATACTAGAAGAGATGTAGAATGATAGAGGTTTTGATACTAGAAGAGATGTAGAATGATAGAGGTTTTGATACTAGAGAGGTGTAGGATGATAGAGGTTTTGATACTAGAAGAGATGTTGGATGATAGAGGTTTTGATACTAGAAGAGATGTAGAATGATAGAGGTTTTGATACTAGAAGAGATGTAGAATGATAGAGGTTTTGATACTAGAAGAGATGTAGATGATAGAGGTTTTGATACTAGAAGAGATGTAGAATGATAGAGGTTTTTAATACTAGAAGAGATGTAGAATGATAGAGGTTTTGATACTAGAAGAGATGTAGAATGATAGAGGTTTTGATACTAGAAGAGATGTAGAATGATATAGGTTTTGATACTAGAAGAGATGTAGAATGATAGAGGTTTTGATACTAGAAGAGATGTGAATGATAGAGTTTTGATACTAGAGGAGATGTAGAATGATATAGGTTTTGATACTAGAAGAGATGTAGAATGATAGAGGTTTTGATACTAGAAGAGATGTAGAATGATAGAGGTTTTAATGCTAGAGAGATGTAGAATGATAGAGGTTTTGATACTAGAGGAGATGTAGGATGATAGAGGTTTTGATACTAGAGAGGTGTAGGATGATAGAGGTTTTGATACTAGAGGAGGTGTAGGATGATAGAGGTTTTGATACTAGAGGATGTTGGATGATAGAGGTTTTGATACTAGAGGAGATGTAGAATGATAGAGGTTTTGATACTAGAAGAGATGTAGAATGATAGAGGTTTTGATACTAGAGGAGATGTAGAATGATAGAGGTTTTGATACTAGAAGAGATGTAGAATGATAGAGGTTTTGATACTAGAGGAGATGTAGAATGATAGAGGTTTTGATACTAGAGGAGATGTAGAATGATAGAGGTTTTGATACTAGAAGAGATGTAGAATGATAGAGGTTTTGATACTAGAGGAGATGTAGAATGATAGAGGTTTTGATACTAGAAGAGATGTAGAATGATAGAGGTTTTGATACTAGAAGAGGTGTAGAATGATAGAGGTTTTGATACTAGAAGAGATGTAGAATGATAGAGGTTTTGATACTAGAGGAGATGTAGAATGATAGAGGTTTTGATACTAGAGAGATGTAGGATGATAGAGGTTTTGATACTAGAAGAGATGTAGAATGATAGAGGTTTTGATACTAGAGGAGGTGTAGGATGATAGAGGTTTTGATACTAGAGGAGATGTAGGATGATAGAGGTTTTGATACTAGAAGGAGATGTAGGATGATAGAGGTTTTGATACTAGAAGAGATGTAGAATGATAGAGGTTTTGATACTAGAAGAGATGTAGAATGATAGAGGTTTTGATACTAGAAGAGATGTAGGATGATAGAGGTTTTGATACTAGAGTAGGTGTAGGGGATAGAGGTTTTGATACTAGAGGAGGTGTAGGATGATAGAGGTTTTGATACTAGAAGAGATGTAGGATGATAGAGGTTTTGATACTAGAGGAGATGTAGATGATAGAGGTTTTGATACTAGAAGAGATGTTGGATGATAGAGGTTTTGATACTAGAGGAGATGTAGAATGATAGAGGTTTTGATACTAGAAGAGATGTAGAATGATAGAGGTTTTGATACTAGAGGAGATGTAGAATGATAGAGGTTTTGATACTAGAGGAGGTGTAGGATGATAGAGGTTTTGATACTAGAGGAGGTGTAGGATGATAGAGGTTTTGATACTAGAAGAGATGTTGGATGATAGAGGTTTTGATACTAGAAGAGATGTAGAATGATAGAGGTTTTGATACTAGAGGAGGTGTAGGATGATAGAGGTTTTGATACTAGAGGAGATGTAGGATGATAGAGGTTTTGATACTAGAAGAGATGTAGGATGATAGAGGTTTTGATACTAGAGGAGGTGTAGGATGATAGAGGTTTTGATACTAGAAGAGATGTTGGATGATAGAGGTTTTGATACTAGAGGAGGTGTAGAATGATAGAGGTTTTGATACTAGAGA
This sequence comes from Megaustenia siamemsis, assembly GCA_032433765.1. Classification (NCBI taxonomy): domain Eukaryota; kingdom Metazoa; phylum Mollusca; class Gastropoda; order Stylommatophora; family Ariophantidae; genus Megaustenia; species Megaustenia siamemsis. Next base: position 102,570,626 of record JAVIAB010000047.1, on the reverse strand, counting down.
GGTGTAGATGATAGAGGTTTTGATACTAGAAGAGATGTTGATGATAGAGGTTTTGATACTAGAAGAGATGTAGAATGATAGAGGTTTTGATACTTAGAGGAGTGTAGGATGATAGAGGTTTTGATACTAGAAGAGATGTTGGATGATAGAGGTTTTGATACTAGAGGAGGTGTAGGATGATAGAGGTTTTGATACTAGAAGAGATGTAGAATGATAGAGGTTTTGATACTAAGGAGGTGTAGGATGATAGAGGTTTTGATACTAGAAGAGATGTAGAATGATAGAGGTTTTGATACTAGAGAAATGTAGAGTTATAGAGGTTTTGATACTAGAAGAGATGTAGAATGATAGAGGTTTTAATACTAGAAGAGATGTAGAATGATAGAGGTTTTGATACTAGAAGAGATGTAGAATGATAGAGTTTTTGATACTAGAAGAGATGTAGAATGATAGAGGTTTTGATACTAGAGGAGGTGTAGGATGATAGAGGTTTTGATACTAGAAGAGATGTTGGATGATAGAGGTTTTGATACTAGAAGAGATGTAGAATGATAGAGGTTTTGATACTAGAAGAGATGTACAATGATAGAGGTTTTAATACTAGAAGAGATTGTAGAATGATAGAGGTTTTGATACTAGAAGAGATGTAGAATGATAGAGGTTTTAATGCTAGAGGAGATGTGGAATGATAGAGGTTTTAATGCTAGAGATGTAGAATGATATAGGTTTTGATACTAGAAGAGATGTAGAATGATAGAGGTTTTGATACTAGAAGAGATGTAGAATGATAGAGGTTTTGATACTAGAAGAGATGTAGAATGACATAGGTTTTGATACTAGAAGAGATGTAGAATGATAGAGGTTTTGATACTAGAAGAGATGTAGAATGATAGAGGTTTTGATACTAGAGGAGATGTTGAATGATAGAGGTTTTGATACTAGAAGAGATGTAGAATGATAGAGGTTTTGATACTAGAAGAGATGTAGAATGATAGAGGTTTTAATACTAGAGGAGATGTAGAATGATAGAGGTTTTGATACTAGAGGAGATGTAGGATGATAGAGGTTTTGATACTAGAGGAGGTGTAGGATGATAGAGGTTTTGATACTAGAGGAGGTGTAGGATGATAGAGGTTTTGATACTAGAGGAGATGTAGAATGATAGAGGTTTTGATACTAGAGGAGATGTAGAATGATAGAGGTTTTGATACTAGAAGAGATGTAGAATGATAGAGGTTTTGATACTAGAGGAGATGTAGAATGATAGAGGTTTTGATACTAGAAGAGATGTAGAATGATAGAGGTTTTAATACTAGAGGAGATGTTGAATGATAGAGGTTTTGATACTAGAGGAGATGTAGAATGATAGAGGTTTTGATACTAGAAGAGATGTAGAATGATAGAGGTTTTGATACTAGAGGAGATGTAGAATGATAGAGGTTTTGATACTAGAAGAGATGTAGAATGATAGAGGTTTTGATACTAGAAGAGATGTAGAATGATAGAGGTTTTGATACTAGAAGAGATGTAGAATGATAGAGGTTTTAATACTAGAGGAGATGTAGAATGATAGAGGTTTTGATACTAGAGGAGATGTAGAGGATAGAGGTTTTGATACTAGAGGAGGTGTAGATGATAGAGGTTTTGATACTAGAGGAGGTGTAGATGATAGAGGTTTTGATACTAGAAGAGATGTAGAATGATAGAGGTTTTGATACTAGAAGAGATGTAGAATGATAGAGGTTTTGATACTAGAAGAGATGTAGAATGATAGAGGTTTTGATACTAGAGGAGATGTAGAATGATAGAGGTTTTGATACTAGAAGAGATGTAGAATGATAGAGGTTTTGATACTAGAAGAGATGTAGAATGATAGAGGTTTTAATACTAGAGGAGATGTAGAATGATAGAGGTTTTGATACTAGAGGAGATGTAGGATGATAGAGGTTTTGATACTAGAGGAGGTGTAGATGATAGAGGTTTTGATACTAGAGGAGGTGTAGGATGATAGAGGTTTTGATACTAGAGGAGATGTAGGATGATAGAGGTTTTGATACTAGAGGAGATGTAGAATGATAGAGGTTTTGATACTAGAAGAGATGTAGAATGATAGAGGTTTTGATACTAGAGGAGATGTAGAATGATAGAGGTTTTGATACTAGAAGAGATGTAGAATGATAGAGGTTTTGAAATACTAGAGGAGATGTTGAATGATAGAGGTTTTGATACTAGAGGAGATGTAGAATGATAGAGGTTTTGATACTAGAAGAGATGTAGAATGATAGAGGTTTTGATACTAGAGGAGATGTAGAATGATAGAGGTTTTGATACTAGAAGAGATGTAGAATGATAGAGGTTTTGATACTAGAAGAGGTGTAGAATGATAGAGGTTTTGATACTAGAAGAGATGTAGAATGATAGAGGTTTTAATACTAGAGGAGATGTAGAATGATAGAGGTTTTGATACTAGAGGAGATGTAGGATGATAGAGGTTTTGATACTAGAAGAGATGTAGAATGATAGAGGTTTTGATACTAGAGGAGTGTAGGATGATAGAGGTTTTGATACTAGAGGAGGTGTAGGATGATAGAGGTTTTGATACTAGAGGAGGTGTAGGATGATAGAAGTTTTGATACTAGAAGAGATGTAGAATGATAGAGGTTTTGATACTAGAAGAGATGTAGAATGATAGAGGTTTTGATACTAGAAGAGATGTTGGATGATAGAGGTTTTGATACTAGAGTAGGTGTAGGATGATAGAGGTTTTGATACTAGAGGAGGTGTAGGATGATAGAGGTTTTGATACTAGAAGAGATGTTGGATGATAGAGGTTTTGATACTAGAGGAGGTGTAGGATGATAGAGGTTTTGATACTAGAAGAGATGTTGGATGATAGAGGTTTTGATACTAGAGGAGGTGTAGAATGATAGAGGTTTTGATACTAGAAGAGATGTTGGATGATAGAGGTTTTGATACTAGAGGAGGTGTAGAATGATAGAGGTTTTGATACTAGAGGAGGTGTAGGATGATAGAGGTTTTGATACTAGAGGAGGTGTAGGATGATAGAGGTTTTGATACTAGAAGAGATGTTGGATGATAGAGGTTTTGATACTAGAAGAGATGTAGAATGATAGAGGTTTTGATACTAGAGGAGGTGTAGGATGATAGAGGTTTTGATACTAGAGGAGGTGTAGGATGATAGAGGTTTTGATACTAGAAGAGATGTTGGATGATAGAGGTTTTGATACTAGAGGAGGTGTAGGATGATAGAGGTTTTGATACTAGAAGAGATGTTGGATGATAGAGGTTTTGATACTAGAGGAGGTGTAGGATGATAGAGGTTTTGATACTAGAGGAGTGTAGGATGATAGAGGTTTTGATACTAGAAGAGATGTTGGATGATAGAGGTTTTGATACTAGAAGAGATGTAGAATGATAGAGGTTTTGATACTAGAGGAGGTGTAGGATGATAGAGGTTTTGATACTAGAAGAGATGTTGGATGATAGAGGTTTTGATACTAGAGGAGGTGTAGGATGATAGAGGTTTTGATACTAGAAGAGATGTAGAATGATAGAGGTTTTGATAATAAGGAGGTGTAGGATGATAGAGGTTTTGATACTAGAAGAGATGTAGAATGATAGAGGTTTTGATACTAGAAGAATGTAGAGTTATAGAGGTTTTGATACTAGAAGAGATGTAGAATGATAGAGGTTTTAATACTAGAAGAGATGTAGAATGATAGAGGTTTTGATACTAGAAGAGATGTAGAATGATAGAGGTTTTGATACTAGAAGAGATGTAGAATGATAGAGGTTTTGATACTAGAGGAGGTGTAGGATGATAGAGGTTTTGATACTAGAAGAGATGTTGGATGATAGAGGTTTTGATACTAGAAGAGATGTAGAATGATAGAGGTTTTGATACTAGAAGAGATGTACAATGATAGAGGTTTTAATACTAGAAGAGATGTAGAATGATAGAGGTTTTGATACTAGAAGAGATGTAGAATGATAGAGGTTTTAATGCTAGAGGAGATGTGGAATGATAGAGGTTTTAATGCTAGAGATGTAGAATGATATAGGTTTTGATACTAGAAGAGATGTAGAATGATAGAGGTTTTGATACTAGAAGAGATGTAGAATGATAGAGGTTTTGATACTAGAAGAGATGTAGAATGACATAGGTTTTGATACTAGAAGAGATGTAGAATGATAGAGGTTTTGATACTAGAAGAGATGTAGAATGATAGAGGTTTTGATACTAGAGGAGATGTAGAATGATAGAGGTTTTGATACTAGAAGAGATGTAGAATGATAGAGGTTTTGATACTAGAAGAGATGTAGAATGATAGAGGTTTTAATGCTAGAGGAGATGTAGAATGATAGAGGTTTTGATACTAGAGGAGATGTAGGATGATAGAGGTTTTGATACTAGAAGAGGTGTAGGATGATAGAGGTTTTGATACTAGTGGAGGTGTAGGATGATAGAGGTTTTGATACTAGAGGAGATGTAGAATGATAGAGGTTTTGATACTAGAGGAGATGTAGAATGATAGAGGTTTTGATACTAGAAGAGATGTAGAATGATAGAGGTTTTGATACTAGAGGAGATGTAGAATGATAGAGGTTTTGATACTAGAAGAGATGTAGAATGATAGAGGTTTTGAAAACTAGAGGAGATGTTGAATGATAGAGGTTTTGATACTAGAGGAGATGTAGAATGATAGAGGTTTTGATACTAGAAGAGATGTAGAATGATAGAGGTTTTGATACTAGAGGAGATGTAGAATGATAGAGGTTTTGATACTAGAAGAGATGTAGAATGATAGAGGTTTTGATACTAGAAGAGGTGTAGAATGATAGAGGTTTTGATACTAGAAGAGATGTAGAATGATAGAGGTTTTGATACTAGAGGAGATGTAGAATGATAGAGGTTTTGATACTAGAGGAGATGTAGGATGATAGAGGTTTTGATACTAGAGGAGGTGTAGGATGATAGAGGTTTTGATACTAGAGGAGGTGTAGGATGATAGAGGTTTTGATACTAGAAGAGATGTAGAATGATAGAGGTTTTGATACTAGAAGAGATGTAGAATGATAGAGGTTTTGATACTAGAGGAGTGTAGATGATAGAGGTTTTGATACTAGAAGAGATGTTGGATGATAGAGGTTTTGATACTAGAAGAGTGTAGGATGATAGAGGTTTTGATACTAGAAGAGATGTAGGATGATAGAGGTTTTGATACTAGAGGAGGTGTAGAATGATAGAGGTTTTGATACTAGAAGAGATGTGGATGATAGAGGTTTTGATACTAGAGGAGGTGTAGAATGATAGAGGTTTTGATACTAGAGGAGATGTAGGATGATAGAGGTTTTGATACTAGAGGAGGTGTAGGATGATAGAGGTTTTGATACTAGAGGAGATGTAGGATGATAGAGGTTTTGATACTAGAAGAGATGTAGAATGATAGAGGTTTTGATACTAGAAGAGATGTAGAATGATAGAGGTTTTGATACTAGAGGAGGTGTAGATGATAGAGGTTTTGATACTAGAAGAGATGTTGGATGATAGAGGTTTTGATACTAGAGGAGGTGTAGGATGATAGAGGTTTTGATACTAGAAGAGATGTAGAATGATAGAGGTTTTGATACTAAAGGATGTAGGATGATAGAGGTTTTGATACTAGAAGAGATGTAGAATGATAGAGGTTTTGATACTAGAAGAGATGTAGAATGATAGAGGTTTTGATACTAGAAGAGATGTAGAATGATAGAGGTTTTGATACTAGAAGAGATGTAGAATGATAGAGGTTTTGATACTAGAAGAGATGTAGAATGATAGAGGTTTTGATACTAGAAGAGATGTAGAATGATAGAGGTTTTGATACTAGAGGAGGTGTAGGATGATAGAGGTTTTGATACTAGAAGAGATGTAGGATGATAGAGGTTTTGATACTAGAAGAGATGTAGAATGATAGAGGTTTTGATACTAGAAGAGATGTAGAATGATAGAGGTTTTGATACTAGAAGAGATGTAGAATGATAGAGGTTTTGATACTAGAAGAGATGTAGAATGATAGAGGTTTTGATACTAGAGGAGATGTAGAATGATAGAGGTTTTGATACTAGAGATGTAGAATGATAGAGGTTTTGATACTAGAAGAGATGTAGAATGATAGAGGTTTTGATACTAGAAGAGATGTAGAATGATAGAGGTTTTGATACTAGAAGAGATGTAGAATGATAGAGGTTTTGATACTAGAAGAGATGTAGAATGATAGAGGTTTTGATACTAGAAGAGATGTAGAATGATAGAGGTTTTGATACTAGAGGAGATGTAGAATGATAGAGGTTTTGATACTAGAGATGTAGAATGATAGAGGTTTTGATACTAGAAGAGATGTAGAATGATAGAGGTTTTGATACTAGAAGAGATGTAGAATGATAGAGGTTTTGATACTAGAAGAGATGTAGAATGATAGAGGTTTTGATACTAGAAGAGATGTAGAATGATAGAGGTTTTGATACTAGAAGAGATGTAGAATGATAGAGGTTTTGATACTAGAGGAGATGTAGATGATAGAGGTTTTGATACTAGAGGAGATGTAGAATGATAGAGGTTTTGATACTAGAAGAGATGTAGAATGATAGAGGTTTTGATACTAGAGGAGATGTAGAATGATAGAGGTTTTGATACTAGAAGAGATGTAGAATGATAGAGGTTTTGATACTAGAGGAGATGTAGAATGATAGAGGTTTTGATACTAGAAGAGATGTAGAATGATAGAGGTTTTGATACTAGAAGAGATGTAGAATGATAGAGGTTTTGATACTAGAGGAGATGTAGAATGATAGAGGTTTTGATACTAGAAGAGATGTAGAATGATAGAGGTTTTGATACTAGAAGAGATGTAGAATGATAGAGGTTTTGATACTAGAAGAGATGTAGAATGATAGAGGTTTTGATACTAGAGAGATGTAGAATGATAGAGGTTTTGATACTAGAGGAGATGTAGGATGATAGAGGTTTTGATACTAGAGGAGATGTAGGATGATAGAGGTTTTGATACTAGAGGAGATGTAGATGATAGAGGTTTTGATACTAGAAGAGATGTAGAATGATAGAGGTTTTGATACTAGAAGAGATGTAGAATGATAGAGGTTTTGATACTAGAGGAGGTGTAGATGATAGAGGTTTTGATACTAGAAGAGATGTAGGATGATAGAGGTTTTGATACTAGAGGAGATGTAGGATGATAGAGGTTTTGATACTAGAAGAGATGTAGGATGATAGAGGTTTTGATACTAGAGGAGGTGTAGAATGATAGAGGTTTTGATACTAGAAGAGATGTAGGATGATAGAGGTTTTGATACTAGAGGAGATGTAGAATGATAGAGGTTTTGATACTAGAGAGGTGTAGATGATAGAGGTTTGATACTAGAGGAGATGTAGAATGATAGAGGTTTTGATACTAGAAGAGATGTAGAATGATAGAGGTTTTGATACTAGAAGAGATGTAGAATGATAGAGGTTTTGATACTAGAGGAGATGTAGAATGATAGAGGTTTTGATACTAGAGGAGATGTAGGATGATAGAGGTTTTGATACTAGAAGAGATGTAGGATGATAGAGGTTTTGATACTAGAGGAGATGTAGATGATAGAGGTTTTGATACTAGAAGAGATGTAGGATGATAGAGGTTTTGATACTAGAAGAGATGTAGAATGATAGAGGTTTTGATACTAGAGGAGATGTAGGATGATAGAGGTTTTGATACTAGAAGAGATGTAGAATGATAGAGGTTTTGATACTAGAGGAGGTGTAGGATGATAGAGGTTTTGATACTAGAGGAGGTGTAGGATGATAGAGGTTTTGATACTAGAAGAGATGTAGGATGATAGAGGTTTTGATACTAGAGGAGGTGTAGGATGATAGAGGTTTTGATACTAGAAGAGATGTAGAATGATAGAGGTTTTGATACTAGAGGAGATGTAGGATGATAGAGGTTTTGATACTAGAGGAGATGTAGGATGATAGAGGTTTTGATACTAGAAGAGATGTAGGATGATAGAGGTTTTGATACTAGAGGAGATGTAGATGATAGAGGTTTTGATACTAGAAGAGATGTAGAATGATAGAGGTTTTGATACTAGAAGAGATGTAGAATGATAGAGGTTTTGATACTAGAAGAGATGTAGAATGATAGAGGTTTTGATACTAGAGGAGATGTAGATGATAGAGGTTTTGATACTAGAAGAGATGTAGGATGATAGAGGTTTTGATACTAGAGAGATGTAGGATGATAGAGGTTTTGATACTAGAAGAGATGTAGAATGATAGAGGTTTTGATATAGAGGAGATGTAGGATGATAGAGGTTTTGATACTAGAAGAGATGTAGGATGATAGAGGTTTTGATACTAGAGGAGGTGTAGGATGATAGAGGTTTTGATACTAGAAGAGATGTAGAATGATAGAGGTTTTGATACTAGAGAAGATGTAGGATGATAGAGGTTTTGATACTAGAAGAGATGTAGAATGATAGAGGTTTTGATACTAGAAGAGATGTAGAATGATAGAGGTTTTGATACTAGAAGAGATGTAGAATGATAGAGGTTTTGATACTAGAAGAGATGTAGAATGATAGAGGTTTTGATACTAGAAGAGATGTAGAATGATAGAGGTTTTGATACTAGAAGAGATGTAGAATGATAGAGGTTTTGATACTAGAGAGGTGTAGGATGATAGAGGTTTTGATACTAGAAGAGATGTTGGATGATAGAGGTTTTGATACTAGAAGAGATGTAGAATGATAGAGGTTTTGATACTAGAAGAGATGTAGAATGATAGAGGTTTTAATACTAGAAGAGATGTAGAATGATAGAGGTTTTGATACTAGAAGAGATGTAGAATGATAGAGGTTTTGATACTAGAAGAGATGTAGAATGATAGAGGTTTTGATACTAGAAGAGATGTAGAATGATAGAGGTTTTGATACTAGAAGAGATGTAGAATGATAGAGGTTTTGATACTAGAAGAGATGTAGAATGATAGAGGTTTTGATACTAGAAGAGATGTAGAATGATAGAGGTTTTGATACTAGAGGAGATGTAGAATGATAGAGGTTTTGATACTAGAAGAGATGTAGAATGATAGAGGTTTTGATACTAGAAGAGATGTAGAATGATAGAGGTTTTGATACTAGAGGAGATGTAGAATGATAGAGGTTTTGATACTAGAGGAGATGTAGGATGATAGAGGTTTTGATACTAGAGGAGGTGTAGGATGATAGAGGTTTTGATACTAGAGGAGGTGTAGGATGATAGAGGTTTTGATACTAGAGGAGATGTTGGATGATAGAGGTTTTGATACTAGAGGAGATGTAGAATGATAGAGGTTTTGATACTAGAAGAGATGTAGAATGATAGAGGTTTTGATACTAGAGGAGATGTTGAATGATAGAGGTTTTGATACTAGAAGAGATGTAGAATGATAGAGGTTTTAAAATTCTAGAGGAGATGTTGAATGATAGAGGTTTTGATACTAGAGGAGATGTAGAATGATAGAGGTTTTGATACTAGAAGAGATGTAGAATGATAGAGGTTTTAATACTAGAGGAGATGTAGAATGATAGAGGTTTTGATACTAGAAGAGATGTAGAATGATAGAGGTTTTGATACTAGAAGAGGTGTAGAATGATAGAGGTTTTGATACTAGAAGAGATGTAGAATGATAGAGGTTTTGATACTAGAGGAGATGTAGAATGATAGAGGTTTTGATACTAGAGGAGATGTAGGATGATAGAGGTTTTGATACTAGAAGAGATGTAGAATGATAGAGGTTTTGATACTAGAGGAGGTGTAGGATGATAGAGGTTTTGATACTAGAGGAGGTGTAGGATGATAGAGGTTTTGATACTAGAGGAGGTGTAGGATGATAGAGGTTTTGATACTAGAAGAGATGTAGAATGATAGAGGTTTTGATACTAGAAGAGATGTAGAATGATAGAGGTTTTGATACTAGAAGAGATGTTGGATGATAGAGGTTTTGATACTAGAGAGGTGTAGGATGATAGAGGTTTTGATACTAGAGGAGGTGTAGGATGATAGAGGTTTTGATACTAGAAGAGATGTTGGATGATAGAGGTTTTGATACTAGAGGAGGTGTAGGATGATAGAGGTTTTGATACTAGAAGAGATGTTGGATGATAGAGGTTTTGATACTAGAGGAGGTGTAGAATGATAGAGGTTTTGATACTAGAAGAGATGTTGGATGATAGAGGTTTTGATACTAGAGGAGGTGTAGAATGATAGAGGTTTTGATACTAGAGGAGGTGTAGGATGATAGAGGTTTTGATACTAGAGGAGGTGTAGGATGATAGAGGTTTTGATACTAGAAGAGATGTGGATGATAGAGGTTTTGATACTAGAAGAGATGTAGAATGATAGAGGTTTTGATACTAGAGGAGGTGTAGGATGATAGAGGTTTTGATACTAGAGGAGGTGTAGGATGATAGAGGTTTTGATACTAGAAGAGATGTTGGATGATAGAGGTTTTGATACTAGAGGAGATGTAGGATGATAGAGGTTTTGATACTAGAAGAGATGTTGGATGATAGAGGTTTTGATACTAGAGGAGGTGTAGGATGATAGAGGTTTTGATACTAGAGGAGTGTAGGATGATAGAGGTTTTGATACTAGAAGAGATGTTGGATGATAGAGGTTTTGATACTAGAAGAGATGTAGAATGATAGAGGTTTTGATACTAGAGGAGGTGTAGGATGATAGAGGTTTTGATACTAGAAGAGATGTTGGATGATAGAGGTTTTGATACTAGAGGAGGTGTAGGATGATAGAGGTTTTGATACTAGAAGAGATGTAGAATGATAGAGGTTTTGATACTAAAGGAGGTGTAGGATGATAGAGGTTTTGATACTAGAAGAGATGTAGAATGATAGAGGTTTTGATACTAGAAGAGATGTAGAGTATAGAGGTTTTGATACTAGAAGAGATGTAGAATGATAGAGGTTTTAATACTAGAAGAGATGTAGAATGATAGAGGTTTTGATACTAGAAGAGATGTAGAATGATAGAGGTTTTGATACTAGAAGAGATGTAGAATGATAGAGGTTTTGATACTAGAGGAGGTGTAGGATGATAGAGGTTTTGATACTAGAAGAGATGTTGGATGATAGAGGTTTTGATACTAGAAGAGATGTAGAATGATAGAGGTTTTGATACTAGAAGAGATGTACAATGATAGAGGTTTTAATACTAGAAGAGATGTAGAATGATAGAGGTTTTGATACTAGAAGAGATGTAGAATGATAGAGGTTTTAATGCTAGAGGAGATGTAGAATGATAGAGGTTTTAATGCTAGAGATGTAGAATGATATAGGTTTTGATACTAGAAGAGATGTAGAATGATAGAGGTTTTGATACTAGAAGAGATGTAGAATGATAGAGGTTTTGATACTAGAAGAGATGTAGAATGATATAGGTTTTGATACTAGAAGAGATGTAGAATGATAGAGGTTTTGATACTAGAAGAGATGTAGAATGATAGAGGTTTTGATACTAGAGGAGATGTAGAATGATAGAGGTTTTGATACTAGAAGAGATGTAGAATGATAGAGGTTTTGATACTAGAAGAGATGTAGAATGATAGAGGTTTTAATACTAGAGGAGATGTAGAATGATAGAGGTTTTGATACTAGAGGAGATGTAGGATGATAGAGGTTTTGATACTAGAGGAGATGTAGGATGATAGAGGTTTTGATACTAGAGGAGGTGTAGGATGATAGAGGTTTTGATACTAGAGGAGATGTAGAATGATAGAGGTTTTGATACTAGAGGAGATGTAGAATGATAGAGGTTTTGATACTAGAAGAGATGTAGAATGATAGAGGTTTTGATACTAGAGGAGATGTAGAATGATAGAGGTTTTGATACTAGAAGAGATGTAGAATGATAGAGGTTTTGATACTAGAGGAGATGTTGAATGATAGAGGTTTTGATACTAGAGGAGATGTAGAATGATAGAGGTTTTGATACTAGAAGAGATGTAGAATGATAGAGGTTTTGATACTAGAGGAGATGTAGAATGATAGAGGTTTTGATACTAGAAGAGATGTAGAATGATAGAGGTTTTGATACTAGAAGAGGTGTAGAATGATAGAGGTTTTGATACTAGAAGAGATGTAGGATGATAGAGGTTTTGATACTAGAGGAGATGTAGAATGATAGAGGTTTTGATACTAGAGGAGATGTAGGATGATAGAGGTTTTGATACTAGAGGAGGTGTAGGATGATAGAGGTTTTGATACTAGAGGAGATGTAGGATGATAGAGGTTTTGATACTAGAAGAGATGTAGAATGATAGAGGTTTTGATACTAGAAGAGATGTAGAATGATAGAGGTTTTGATACTAGAAGAGATGTAGAATGATAGAGGTTTTGATACTAGAAGAGATGTAGGATGATAGAGGTTTTGATACTAGAAGAGATGTAGAATGATAGAGGTTTTGATACTAGAGGAGTGTAGGATGATAGAGGTTTTGATACTAGAGGAGATGTAGATGATAGAGGTTTTGATACTAGAAGAGATGTAGGATGATAGAGGTTTTGATACTAGAGGAGGTGTAGGATGATAGAGGTTTTGATACTAGAAGAGATGTAGGATGATAGAGGTTTTGATACTAGAAGAGATGTAGAATGATAGAGGTTTTGATACTAGAGGAGATGTAGAATGATAGAGGTTTTGATACTAGAAGAGATGTAGAATGATAGAGGTTTTGATACTAGAGGAGGTGTAGGATGATAGAGGTTTTGATACTAGAGGAGGTGTAGAATGATAGAGGTTTTGATACTAGAAGAGATGTAGGATGATAGAGGTTTTGATACTAGAGGAGATGTAGAATGATAGAGGTTTTGATACTAGAAGAGATGTAGAATGATAGAGGTTTTGATACTAGAGGAGATGTAGAATGATAGAGGTTTTGATACTAGAGGAGATGTAGGATGATAGAGGTTTTGATACTAGAAGAGATGTAGGATGATAGAGGTTTTGATACTAGAGGAGATGTAGAATGATAGAGGTTTTGATACTAGAAGAGATGTAGAATGATAGAGGTTTTGATACTAGAAGAGATGTAGAATGATAGAGGTTTTGATACTAGAAGAGATGTAGAATGATAGAGGTTTTGATACTAGAGGAGATGTAGGATGATAGAGGTTTTGATACTAGAAGAGATGTAGGATGATAGAGGTTTTGATACTAGAGGATGTAGAATGATAGAGGTTTTGATACTAGAAGAGATGTAGAATGATAGAGGTTTTGATACTAAAGGAGATGTAGGATGATAGAGGTTTTGATACTAGAGAGATGTAGGATGATAGAGGTTTTGATACTAGAGGAGGTGTAGGATGATAGAGGTTTTGATACTAGAAGAGATGTAGAATGATAGAGGTTTTGATACTAGAGGAGGATGTAGATGATAGAGGTTTTGATACTAGAAGAGATGTAGAATGATAGAGGTTTTGATACTAGAAGAGATGTAGAATGATAGAGGTTTTGATACTAGAAGAGATGTAGAATGATAGAGGTTTTGATACTAGAAGAGATGTAGAATGATAGAGGTTTTGATACTAGAAGAGATGTAGAATGATAGAGGTTTTGATACTAGAAGAGATGTAGAATGATAGAGGTTTTGATACTAGAGGAGGTGTAGGATGATAGAGGTTTTGATACTAGAAGAGATGTTGGATGATAGAGGTTTTGATACTAGAAGAGATGTAGAATGATAGAGGTTTTGATACTAGAAGAGATGTAGAATGATAGAGGTTTTGATACTAGAGAGATGTAGAATGATAGAGGTTTTGATACTAGAAGAGATGTAGAATGATAGAGGTTTTGATACTAGAAGAGATGTAGAATGATAGAGGTTTTGATACTAGAAGAGATGTAGAATGATAGAGGTTTTGATACTAGAAGAGATGTAGAATGATAGAGGTTTTGATACTAGAAGAGATGTAGAATGATAGAGGTTTTGATACTAGAAGAGATGTAGAATGATAGAGGTTTTGATACTAGAGGAGATGTAGAATGATAGAGGTTTTGATACTAGAAGAGATGTAGAATGATAGAGGTTTTGATACTAGAAGAGATGTAGAATGATAGAGGTTTTGATACTAGAGGAGATGTAGAATGATAGAGGTTTTGATACTAGAGAGATGTAGGATGATAGAGGTTTTGATACTAGAGGAGGTGTAGGATGATAGAGGTTTTGATACTAGAGGAGGTGTAGGATGATAGAGGTTTTGATACTAGAGGAGATGTTGGATGATAGAGGTTTTGATACTAGAGGAGATGTAGAATGATAGAGGTTTTGATACTAGAAGAGATGTAGAATGATAGAGGTTTTGATACTAGAGGAGATGTAGAATGATAGAGGTTTTGATACTAGAAGAGATGTAGAATGATAGAGGTTTTGATACTAGAGGAGATGTTGAATGATAGAGGTTTTGATACTAGAGAGATGTAGAATGATAGAGGTTTTGATACTAGAAGAGATGTAGAATGATAGAGGTTTTGATACTAGAGGAGATGTAGAATGATAGAGGTTTTGATACTAGAAGAGATGTAGAATGATAGAGGTTTTGATACTAGAAGAGGTGTAGAATGATAGAGGTTTTGATACTAGAAGAGATGTAGAATGATAGAGGTTTTAATACTAGAGGAGATGTAGAATGATAGAGGTTTTGATACTAGAGGAGATGTAGGATGATAGAGGTTTTGATACTAGAAGAGATGTAGAATGATAGAGGTTTTGATACTAGAGGAGGTGTAGGATGATAGAGGTTTTGATACTAGAGGAGATGTAGGATGATAGAGGTTTTGATACTAGAGGAGATGTAGGATGATAGAGGTTTTGATACTAGAAGAGATGTAGAATGATAGAGGTTTTGATACTAGAAGAGATGTAGAATGATAGAGGTTTTGATACTAGAAGAGATGTAGGATGATAGAGGTTTTGATACTAGAGAGGTGTAGGATGATAGAGGTTTTGATACTAGAGGAGATGTAGGATGATAGAGGTTTTGATACTAGAAGAGATGTAGGATGATAGAGGTTTTGATACTAGAGAGGTGTAGGATGATAGAGGTTTTGATACTAGAAGAGATGTAGAATGATAGAGGTTTTGATACTAGAGGAGATGTAGAATGATAGAGGTTTTGATACTAGAAGAGATGTAGGATGATAGAGGTTTTGATACTAGGAGAGATGTAGAATGATAGAGGTTTTGATACTAGAGGAGATGTAGGATGATAGAGGTTTTGATACTAGAGGAGGTGTAGAATGATAGAGGTTTTGATACTAGAAGAGATGTTGGATGATAGAGGTTTTGATACTAGAAGAGATGTAGAATGATAGAGGTTTTGATACTAGAGGAGGTGTAGGATGATAGAGGTTTTGATACTAGAGGAGGTGTAGGATGATAGAGGTTTTGATACTAGAAGAGATGTGGATGATAGAGGTTTTGATACTAGAGGAGGTGTAGGAATGATAGAGGTTTTGATACTAGAAGAGATGTGGATGATAGAGGTTTTGATACTAGAGGAGGTGTAGGATGATAGAGGTTTTGATACTAGAGGAGGTGTAGGATGATAGAGGTTTTGATACTAGAAGAGATGTTGAATGATAGAGGTTTTGATACTAGAAGAGATGTAGAATGATAGAGGTTTTGATACTAGAGGAGATGTAGGATGATAGAGGTTTTGATACTAGAAGAGATGTTGGATGATAGAGGTTTTGATACTAGAGGAGATGTAGGATGATAGAGGTTTTGATACTAGAAGAGATGTAGAATGATAGAGGTTTTGATAATAAGGAGGTGTAGGATGATAGAGGTTTTGATACTAGAAGAGATGTAGAATGATAGAGGTTTTGATACTAGAAGAGATGTAGAGTGATAGAGGTTTTGATACTAGAAGAGATGTAGAATGATAGAGGTTTTAATACTAGAAGAGATGTAGAATGATAGAGGTTTTGATACTAGAAGAGATGTAGAATGATAGAGGTTTTGATACTAGAAGAGATGTAGAATGATAGAGGTTTTGATACTAGAGGAGGTGTAGGATGATAGAGGTTTTGATACTAGAAGAGATGTTGGATGATAGAGGTTTTGATACTAGAAGAGATGTAGAATGATAGAGGTTTTGATACTAGAAGAGATGTACAATGATAGAGGTTTTAATACTAGAAGAGATGTAGAATGATAGAGGTTTTGATACTAGAAGAGATGTAGAATGATAGAGGTTTTAATGCTAGAGGAGATGTAGAATGATAGAGGTTTTAATACTAGAGATGTAGAATGATATAGGTTTTGATACTAGAAGAGATGTAGAATGATAGAGGTTTTGATACTAGAAGAGATGTAGAATGATAGAGGTTTTGATACTAGAAGAGATGTAGAATGACATAGGTTTTGATACTAGAAGAGATGTAGAATGATAGAGGTTTTGATACTAGAAGAGATGTAGAATGATAGAGGTTTTGATACTAGAGGAGATGTTGAATGATAGAGGTTTTGATACTAGAAGAGATGTAGAATGATAGAGGTTTTGATACTAGAAGAGATGTAGAATGATAGAGGTTTTAATACTAGAGGAGATGTAGAATGATAGAGGTTTTGATACTAGAGGAGATGTAGGATGATAGAGGTTTTGATACTAGAGGAGGTGTAGGATGATAGAGGTTTTGATACTAGAGGAGGTGTAGGATGATAGAGGTTTTGATACTAGAGGAGATGTAGAATGATAGAGGTTTTGATACTAGAGGAGATGTAGAATGATAGAGGTTTTGATACTAGAAGAGATGTAGAATGATAGAGGTTTTGATACTAGAGGAGATGTAGAATGATAGAGGTTTTGATACTAGAAGAGATGTAGAATGATAGAGGTTTTAATACTAGAGGAGATGTGAATGATAGAGGTTTTGATACTAGAGGAGATGTAGAATGATAGAGGTTTTGATACTAGAAGAGATGTAGAATGATAGAGGTTTTGATACTAGAGGAGATGTAGAATGATAGAGGTTTTGATACTAGAAGAGATGTAGAATGATAGAGGTTTTGATACTAGAAGAGATGTAGAATGATAGAGGTTTTGATACTAGAAGAGATGTAGAATGATAGAGGTTTTAATACTAGAGGAGATGTAGAATGATAGAGGTTTTGATACTAGAGGAGATGTAGGATGATAGAGGTTTTGATACTAGAGGAGGTGTAGGATGATAGAGGTTTTGATACTAGAGGAGGTGTAGGATGATAGAGGTTTTGATACTAGAAGAGATGTAGAATGATAGAGGTTTTGATACTAGAAGAGATGTAGAATGATAGAGGTTTTGATACTAGAAGAGATGTAGAATGATAGAGGTTTTGATACTAGAAGAGATGTAGAATGATAGAGGTTTTGATACTAGAAGAGATGTAGAATGATAGAGGTTTTGATACTAGAAGAGATGTAGAATGATAGAGGTTTTGATACTAGAGGAGATGTAGAATGATAGAGGTTTTGATACTAGAGAGATGTAGGATGATAGAGGTTTTGATACTAGAGGAGGTGTAGGATGATAGAGGTTTTGATACTAGAGGAGGTGTAGGATGATAGAGGTTTTGATACTAGAGGAGATGTAGGATGATAGAGGTTTTGATACTAGAGGAGATGTAGATGATAGAGGTTTTGATACTAGAAGAGATGTAGAATGATAGAGGTTTTGATACTAGAGGAGATGTAGAATGATAGAGGTTTTGATACTAGAAGAGATGTAGAATGATAGAGGTTTTGAAACTAGAGGAGATGTTGAATGATAGAGGTTTTGATACTAGAGGAGATGTAGAATGATAGAGGTTTTGATACTAGAAGAGATGTAGATGATAGAGGTTTTGATACTAGAGGAGATGTAGAATGATAGAGGTTTTGATACTAGAAGAGATGTAGAATGATAGAGGTTTTGATACTAGAAGAGATGTAGAATGATAGAGGTTTTGATACTAGAAGAGATGTAGAATGATAGAGGTTTTAATACTAGAGAGATGTAGAATGATAGAGGTTTTGATACTAGAGGAGATGTAGGATGATAGAGGTTTTGATACTAGAAGAGATGTAGAATGATAGAGGTTTTGATACTAGAGGAGGTGTAGGATGATAGAGGTTTTGATACTAGAGGAGGTGTAGGATGATAGAGGTTTTGATACTAGAGGAGTGTAGGATGATAGAGGTTTTGATACTAGAAGAGATGTAGAATGATAGAGGTTTTGATACTAGAAGAGATGTAGAATGATAGAGGTTTTGATACTAGAAGAGATGTTGGATGATAGAGGTTTTGATACTAGAGGAGGTGTAGGATGATAGAGGTTTTGATACTAGAGGAGTGTAGATGATAGAGGTTTTGATACTAGAAGAGATGTAGGATGATAGAGGTTTTGATACTAGAGGAGGTGTAGGATGATAGAGGTTTTGATACTAGAAGAGATGTTGGATGATAGAGGTTTTGATACTAGAGGAGGTGTAGAATGATAGAGGTTTTGATACTAGAAGAGATGTTGGATGATAGAGGTTTTGATACTAGAGGAGATGTAGAATGATAGAGGTTTTGATACTAGAGGAGGTGTAGGATGATAGAGGTTTTGATACTAGAGGAGATGTAGGATGATAGAGGTTTTGATACTAGAAGAGATGTTGGATGATAGAGGTTTTGATACTAGAAGAGATGTAGAATGATAGAGGTTTTGATACTAGAGGAGGTGTAGGATGATAGAGGTTTTGATACTAGAGGAGGTGTAGGATGATAGAGGTTTTGATACTAGAAGAGATGTTGGATGATAGAGGTTTTGATACTAGAGGAGGTGTAGGATGATAGAGGTTTTGATACTAGAAGAGATGTTGGATGATAGAGGTTTTGATACTAGAGGAGGTGTAGGATGATAGAGGTTTTGATACTAGAGGAGGTGTAGGATGATAGAGGTTTTGATACTAGAAGAGATGTTGATGATAGAGGTTTTGATACTAGAAGAGATGTAGAATGATAGAGGTTTTGATACTAGAGGAGGTGTAGGATGATAGAGGTTTTGATACTAGAAGAGATGTTGGATGATAGAGGTTTTGATACTAGAGGAGGTGTAGGATGATAGAGGTTTTGATACTAGAAGAGATGTAGAATGATAGAGGTTTTGATAATAAAGGAGGTGTAGGATGATAGAGGTTTTGATACTAGAAGAGATGTAGAATGATAGAGGTTTTGATACTAGAAGAGATGTAGAGTGATAGAGGTTTTGATACTAGAAGAGATGTAGAATGATAGAGGTTTTAATACTAGAAGAGATGTAGAATGATAGAGGTTTTGATACTAGAAGAGATGTAGAATGATAGAGGTTTTGATACTAGAAGAGATGTAGAATGATAGAGGTTTTGATACTAGAGGAGGTGTAGGATGATAGAGGTTTTGATACTAGAAGAGATGTTGGATGATAGAGGTTTTGATACTAGAAGAGATGTAGAATGATAGAGGTTTTGATACTAGAAGAGATGTACAATGATAGAGGTTTTAATACTAGAAGAGATGTAGAATGATAGAGGTTTTGATACTAGAAGAGATGTAGAATGATAGAGGTTTTAATGCTAGAGGAGATGTAGAATGATAGAGGTTTTAATGCTAGAGATGTAGAATGATATAGGTTTTGATACTAGAAGAGATGTAGAATGATAGAGGTTTTGATACTAGAAGAGATGTAGAATGATAGAGGTTTTGATACTAGAAGAGATGTAGAATGACATAGGTTTTGATACTAGAAGAGATGTAGAATGATAGAGGTTTTGATACTAGAAGAGATGTAGAATGATAGAGGTTTTGATACTAGAGGAGATGTAGAATGATAGAGGTTTTGATACTAGAAGAGATGTAGAATGATAGAGGTTTTGATACTAGAAGAGATGTAGAATGATAGAGGTTTTGATGCTAGAGGAGATGTAGAATGATAGAGGTTTTGATACTAGAGGAGATGTAGGATGATAGAGGTTTTGATACTAGAGGAGGTGTAGGATGATAGAGGTTTTGATACTAGAGGAGGTGTAGGATGATAGAGGTTTTGATACTAGAGGAGATGTAGAATGATAGAGGTTTTGATACTAGAGGAGATGTAGAATGATAGAGGTTTTGATACTAGAAGAGATGTAGAATGATAGAGGTTTTGATACTAGAGGAGATGTAGAATGATAGAGGTTTTGATACTAGAAGAGATGTAGAATGATAGAGGTTTTGATACTAGAGGAGATGTTGAATGATAGAGGTTTTGATACTAGAGGAGATGTAGAATGATAGAGGTTTTGATACTAGAAGAGATGTAGAATGATAGAGGTTTTGATACTAGAGGAGATGTAGAATGATAGAGGTTTTGATACTAGAAGAGATGTAGAATGATAGAGGTTTTGATACTAGAAGAGGTGTAGAATGATAGAGGTTTTGATACTAGAAGAGATGTAGAATGATAGAGGTTTTGATACTAGAGGAGATGTAGAATGATAGAGGTTTTGATACTAGAGGAGATGTAGGATGATAGAGGTTTTGATACTAGAGGAGGTGTAGGATGATAGAGGTTTTGATACTAGAGGAGGTGTAGGATGATAGAGGTTTTGATACTAGAAGAGATGTAGAATGATAGAGGTTTTGATACTAGAAGAGATGTAGAATGATAGAGGTTTTGATACTAGAGGAGGTGTAGGATGATAGAGGTTTTGATACTAGAAGAGATGTGGATGATAGAGGTTTTGATACTAGAGGAGGTGTAGATGATAGAGGTTTTGATACTAGAAGAGATGTAGGATGATAGAGGTTTTGATACTAGAGGAGATGTAGAATGATAGAGGTTTTGATACTAGAAGAGATGTAGGATGATAGAGGTTTTGATACTAGAGGAGTGTAGAATGATAGAGGTTTTGATACTAGAAGAGATGTAGATGATAGAGGTTTTGATACTAGAGGAGATGTAGGATGATAGAGGTTTTGATACTAGAAGAGATGTAGGATGATAGAGGTTTTGATACTAGAAGAGATGTAGAATGATAGAGGTTTTGATACTAGAGGAGATGTAGGATGATAGAGGTTTTGATACTAGAAGAGATGTAGAATGATAGAGGTTTTGATACTAGAGAGATGTAGGATGATAGAGGTTTTGATACTAGAAGAGATGTAGGATGATAGAGGTTTTGATACTAGAGGAGATGTAGAATGATAGAGGTTTTGATACTAGAAGAGATGTAGAATGATAGAGGTTTTGATACTAGAAGAGGTGTAGAATGATAGAGGTTTTGATACTAGAAGAGATGTAGAATGATAGAGGTTTTGATACTAGAGGAGATGTAGAATGATAGAGGTTTTGATACTAGAGGAGATGTAGGATGATAGAGGTTTTGATACTAGAAGAGATGTAGAATGATAGAGGTTTTGATACTAGAGGAGATGTAGGATGATAGAGGTTTTGATACTAGAGAGATGTAGGATGATAGAGGTTTTGATACTAGAGGAGATGTAGAATGATAGAGGTTTTGATACTAGAAGAGATGTAGAATGATAGAGGTTTTGATACTAGAAGAGATGTAGAATGATAGAGGTTTTGATACTAGAAGAGATGTAGAATGATAGAGG
This sequence comes from Megaustenia siamemsis, assembly GCA_032433765.1. NCBI lineage: Eukaryota > Metazoa > Mollusca > Gastropoda > Stylommatophora > Ariophantidae > Megaustenia > Megaustenia siamemsis. The sequence goes on along the minus strand of JAVIAB010000047.1, from coordinate 102,548,926 downwards.
TTTTGATACTAGAGAGATGTAGGATGATAGAGGTTTTGATACTAGAGGAGATGTAGAATGATAGAGGTTTTGATACTAGAAGAGATGTAGGATGATAGAGGTTTTGATACTAGAGGAGATGTAGGATGATAGAGGTTTTGATACTAGAAGAGATGTAGATGATAGAGGTTTTGATACTAGAAGAGATGTAGAATGATAGAGGTTTTGATACTAGAAGAGATGTAGAATGATAGAGGTTTTGATACTAGAAGAGATGTAGAATGATAGAGGTTTTGATACTAGAGGAGATGTAGGATGATAGAGGTTTTGATACTAGAGGAGATGTAGAATGATAGAGGTTTTGATACTAGAAGAGATGTAGGATGATAGAGGTTTTGATACTAGAAGAGATGTAGAATGATAGAGGTTTTGATACTAGAGGAGATGTAGGATGATAGAGGTTTTGATACTAGAGGAGATGTAGATGATAGAGGTTTTGATACTAGAAGAGATGTAGGATGATAGAGGTTTTGATACTAGAGGAGGTGTAGGATGATAGAGGTTTTGATACTAGAAGAGATGTTGGATGATAGAGGTTTTGATACTAGAGGAGGTGTAGGATGATAGAGGTTTTGATACTAGAGGAGGTGTAGGATGATAGAGGTTTTGATACTAGAAGAGATGTAGGATGATAGAGGTTTTGATACTAGAAGAGATGTAGAATGATAGAGGTTTTGATACTAGAGGAGGTGTAGGATGATAGAGGTTTTGATACTAGAAGAGATGTTGGATGATAGAGGTTTTGATACTAGAGGAGGTGTAGGATGATAGAGGTTTTGATACTAGAAGAGATGTAGAATGATAGAGGTTTTGATACTAAAGGAGGTGTAGGATGATAGAGGTTTTGATACTAGAAGAGATGTAGAATGATAGAGGTTTTGATACTAGAAGAGATGTAGAATGATAGAGGTTTTGATACTAGAAGAGATGTAGAATGATAGAGGTTTTAATACTAGAAGAGATGTAGAATGATAGAGGTTTTGATACTAGAAGAGATGTAGAATGATAGAGGTTTTGATACTAGAAGAGATGTAGAATGATAGAGGTTTTGATACTAGAGGAGGTGTAGGATGATAGAGGTTTTGATACTAGAAGAGATGTTGGATGATAGAGGTTTTGATACTAGAAGAGATGTAGAATGATAGAGGTTTTGATACTAGAAGAGATGTAGAATGATAGAGGTTTTGATACTAGAAGAGATGTAGAATGATAGAGGTTTTGATACTAGAAGAGATGTAGAATGATAGAGGTTTTGATACTAGAGGAGATGTAGAATGATAGAGGTTTTATGCTAGAGATGTAGAATGATAGAGGTTTTGATACTAGAAGAGATGTAGAATGATAGAGGTTTTGATACTAGAAGAGATGTAGAATGATAGAGGTTTTGATACTAGAAGAGATGTAGAATGATAGAGGTTTTGATACTAGAAGAGATGTAGAATGATAGAGGTTTTGATACTAGAAGAGATGTAGAATGATAGAGGTTTTGATACTAGAGGAGATGTAGAATGATAGAGGTTTTGATACTAGAAGAGATGTAGAATGATAGAGGTTTTGATACTAGAAGAGATGTAGAATGATAGAGGTTTTGATACTAGAGGAGATGTAGAATGATAGAGGTTTTGATACTAGAGGAGATGTAGGATGATAGAGGTTTTGATACTAGAGGAGATGTAGGATGATAGAGGTTTTGATACTAGAGGAGGTGTAGGATGATAGAGGTTTTGATACTAGAGGAGATGTAGAATGATAGAGGTTTTGATACTAGAAGAGATGTAGAATGATAGAGGTTTTGATACTAGAAGAGATGTAGAATGATAGAGGTTTTGATACTAGAGGAGATGTAGAATGATAGAGGTTTTGATACTAGAAGAGATGTAGAATGATAGAGGTTTTGATACTAGAGGAGATGTAGAATGATAGAGGTTTTGATACTAGAAGAGATGTAGATGATAGAGGTTTTGATACTAGAGGAGATGTAGAATGATAGAGGTTTTGATACTAGAGGAGATGTAGGATGATAGAGGTTTTGATACTAGAGGAGATGTAGAATGATAGAGGTTTTGATACTAGAAGAGATGTAGGATGATAGAGGTTTTGATACTAGAAGAGATGTAGAATGATAGAGGTTTTGATACTAGAGGAGATGTAGAATGATAGAGGTTTTGATACTAGAGGAGATGTAGGATGATAGAGGTTTTGATACTAGAAGAGATGTAGGATGATAGAGGTTTTGATACTAGAGGAGATGTAGGATGATAGAGGTTTTGATACTAGAAGAGATGTTGGATGATAGAGGTTTTGATACTAGAGGAGATGTAGGATGATAGAGGTTTTGATACTAGAGGAGGTAGGATGATAGAGGTTTTGATACTAGAAGAGATGTAGGATGATAGAGGTTTTGATACTAGAAGAGATGTAGAATGATAGAGGTTTTGATACTAGAGGAGTGTAGGATGATAGAGGTTTTGATACTAGAAGAGATGTAGGATGATAGAGGTTTTGATACTAGAGGAGATGTAGATGATAGAGGTTTTGATACTAGAAGAGATGTAGAATGATAGAGGTTTTGATACTAGAAGAGATGTAGAATGATAGAGGTTTTGATACTAGAAGAGATGTAGAATGATAGAGGTTTTGATACTAGAAGAGATGTAGAATGATAGAGGTTTTGATACTAGAAGAGATGTAGAATGATAGAGGTTTTGATACTAGAAGAGATGTAGAATGATAGAGGTTTTGATACTAGAAGAGATGTAGAATGATAGAGGTTTTGATACTAGAAGAGATGTAGAATGATAGAGGTTTTGATACTAGAAGAGATGTAGAATGATAGAGGTTTTGATACTAGAAGAGATGTAGAATGATAGAGGTTTTGATACTAGAAGAGATGTAGAATGATAGAGGTTTTGATACTAGAAGAGATGTAGAATGATAGAGGTTTTGATACTAGAGGAGATGTAGAATGATAGAGGTTTTGATACTAGAAGAGATGTAGAATGATAGAGGTTTTGATACTAGAAGAGATGTAGAATGATAGAGGTTTTGATACTAGAGGAGATGTAGAATGATAGAGGTTTTGATACTAGAGGAGATGTAGGATGATAGAGGTTTTGATACTAGAGGAGATGTAGGATGATAGAGGTTTTGATACTAGAGGAGGTGTAGGATGATAGAGGTTTTGATACTAGAGAGATGTAGGATGATAGAGGTTTTGATACTAGAGGAGATGTAGAATGATAGAGGTTTTGATACTAGAAGAGATGTAGAATGATAGAGGTTTTGATACTAGAGGAGATGTAGAATGATAGAGGTTTTGATACTAGAAGAGATGTAGAATGATAGAGGTTTTGATACTAGAGAGATGTAGAATGATAGAGGTTTTGATACTAGAGGAGATGTAGAATGATAGAGGTTTTGATACTAGAAGAGATGTAGAATGATAGAGGTTTTGATACTAGAGGAGATGTAGAATGATAGAGGTTTTGATACTAGAAGAGATGTAGAATGATAGAGGTTTTGATACTAGAGAGATGTAGAATGATAGAGGTTTTGATACTAGAAGAGATGTAGAATGATAGAGGTTTTGATACTAGAAGAGATGTAGAATGATAGAGGTTTTGATACTAGAAGAGATGTAGAATGATAGAGGTTTTGATACTAGAAGAGATGTAGAATGATAGGTTTTGATACTAGAAGAGATGTAGAATGATAGAGGTTTTGATACTAGAAGAGATGTAGAATGATAGAGGTTTTGATACTAGAGGAGATGTTGAATGATAGAGGTTTTGATACTAGAAGAGATGTAGAATGATAGAGGTTTTGATACTAGAAGAGATGTAGAATGATAGAGGTTTTGATACTAGAGGAGATGTAGAATGATAGAGGTTTTGATACTAGAGGAGATGTAGAATGATAGAGGTTTTGATACTAGAGGAGGTGTAGGATGATAGAGGTTTTGATACTAGAGGAGGTGTAGGATGATAGAGGTTTTGATACTAGAGGAGATGTAGAATGATAGAGGTTTTGATACTAGAGGAGATGTAGAATGATAGAGGTTTTGATACTAGAAGAGATGTAGAATGATAGAGGTTTTGATACTAGAGAGATGTAGAATGATAGAGGTTTTGATACTAGAAGAGATGTAGAATGATAGAGGTTTTGATACTAGAGGAGATGTAGAATGATAGAGGTTTTGATACTAGAGAGATGTAGGATGATAGAGGTTTTGATACTAGAGGAGATGTAGAATGATAGAGGTTTTGATACTAGAGGAGATGTAGGATGATAGAGGTTTTGATACTAGAGAGATGTAGAATGATAGAGGTTTTGATACTAGAAGAGATGTAGGATGATAGAGGTTTTGATACTAGAAGAGATGTAGAATGATAGAGGTTTTGATACTAGAGGAGATGTAGAATGATAGAGGTTTTGATACTAGAGGAGATGTAGGATGATAGAGGTTTTGATACTAGAAGAGATGTAGGATGATAGAGGTTTTGATACTAGAGGAGATGTAGGATGATAGAGGTTTTGATACTAGAAGAGATGTAGGATGATAGAGGTTTTGATACTAGAGAGATGTAGATGATAGAGGTTTTGATACTAGAGGAGTGTAGGATGATAGAGGTTTTGATACTAGAAGAGATGTTGATGATAGAGGTTTTGATACTAGAAGAGATGTAGAATGATAGAGGTTTTGATACTAGAAGAGATGTAGAATGATAGAGGTTTTGATACTAGAAGAGATGTAGGATGATAGAGGTTTTGATACTAGAGGAGATGTAGATGATAGAGGTTTTGATACTAGAAGAGATGTAGAATGATAGAGGTTTTGATACTAGAAGAGATGTAGGATGATAGAGGTTTTGATACTAGAAGAGATGTAGAATGATAGAGGTTTTGATACTAGAAGAGATGTAGAATGATAGAGGTTTTGATACTAGAAGAGATGTAGAATGATAGAGGTTTTGATACTAGAAGAGATGTAGAATGATAGAGGTTTTGATACTAGAAGAGATGTAGAATGATAGAGGTTTTGATACTAGAAGAGATGTAGAATGATAGAGGTTTTGATACTAGAAGAGATGTAGAATGATAGAGGTTTTGATACTAGAAGAGATGTAGAATGATAGAGGTTTTGATACTAGAAGAGATGTAGAATGATAGAGGTTTTGATACTAGAAGAGATGTAGAATGATAGAGGTTTTGATACTAGAGGAGATGTAGAATGATAGAGGTTTTGATACTAGAAGAGATGTAGAATGATAGAGGTTTTGATACTAGAAGAGATGTAGAATGATAGAGGTTTTGATACTAGAGGAGATGTAGAATGATAGAGGTTTTGATACTAGAGGAGATGTAGGATGATAGAGGTTTTGATACTAGAGGAGGTGTAGGATGATAGAGGTTTTGATACTAGAGGAGATGTAGGATGATAGAGGTTTTGATACTAGAGGAGATGTAGGATGATAGAGGTTTTGATACTAGAGGAGATGTAGAATGATAGAGGTTTTGATACTAGAAGAGATGTAGAATGATAGAGGTTTTGATACTAGAGGAGATGTAGAATGATAGAGGTTTTGATACTAGAAGAGATGTAGAATGATAGAGGTTTTAAAATACTAGAGGAGATGTTGAATGATAGAGGTTTTGATACTAGAGGAGATGTAGAATGATAGAGGTTTTGATACTAGAAGAGATGTAGAATGATAGAGGTTTTAATGCTAGAGGAGATGTAGAATGATAGAGGTTTTGATACTAGAAGAGATGTAGAATGATAGAGGTTTTGATACTAGAAGAGATGTAGAATGATAGAGGTTTTGATACTAGAAGAGATGTAGAATGATAGAGGTTTTGATACTAGAGGAGATGTAGAATGATAGAGGTTTTGATACTAGAGGAGATGTAGGATGATAGAGGTTTTGATACTAGAAGAGATGTAGAATGATAGAGGTTTTGATACTAGAGGAGATGTAGGATGATAGAGGTTTTGATACTAGAAGAGATGTAGGATGATAGAGGTTTTGATACTAGAGGAGATGTAGAATGATAGAGGTTTTGATACTAGAAGAGATGTAGAATGATAGAGGTTTTGATACTAGAAGAGATGTAGAATGATAGAGGTTTTGATACTAGAAGAGATGTTGGATGATAGAGGTTTTGATACTAGAGAGTGTAGAATGATAGAGGTTTTGATACTAGAGGAGTGTAGATGATAGAGGTTTTGATACTAGAAGAGATGTGATGATAGAGGTTTTGATACTAGAGGAGGTGTAGAATGATAGAGGTTTTGATACTAGAAGAGATGTTGGATGATAGAGGTTTTGATACTAGAGGAGGTGTAGAATGATAGAGGTTTTGATACTAGAAGAGATGTAGGATGATAGAGGTTTTGATACTAGAGGAGATGTAGAATGATAGAGGTTTTGATACTAGAGGATGTAGGATGATAGAGGTTTTGATACTAGAGGAGGTGTAGGATGATAGAGGTTTTGATACTAGAAGAGATGTAGGATGATAGAGGTTTTGATACTAGAAGAGATGTAGAATGATAGAGGTTTTGATACTAGAGGAGGTGTAGGATGATAGAGGTTTTGATACTAGAGGAGGTGTAGATGATAGAGGTTTTGATACTAGAAGAGATGTTGGATGATAGAGGTTTTGATACTAGAGGAGGTGTAGGATGATAGAGGTTTTGATACTAGAAGAGATGTTGGATGATAGAGGTTTTGATACTAGAGGAGGTGTAGGATGATAGAGGTTTTGATACTAGAGGAGGTGTAGGATGATAGAGGTTTTGATACTAGAAGAGATGTTGGATGATAGAGGTTTTGATACTAGAAGAGATGTAGAATGATAGAGGTTTTGATACTAGAGGAGGTGTAGGATGATAGAGGTTTTGATACTAGAAGAGATGTTGGATGATAGAGGTTTTGATACTAGAGGAGGTGTAGATGATAGAGGTTTTGATACTAGAAGAGATGTAGAATGATAGAGGTTTTGATACTAGAAGAGATGTAGAATGATAGAGGTTTTGATACTAGAAGAGATGTAGAATGATAGAGGTTTTGATACTAGAAGAGATGTAGAATGATAGAGGTTTTGATACTAGAGGATGTAGAATGATAGAGGTTTTGATACTAGAAGAGATGTAGGATGATAGAGGTTTTGATACTAGAAGAGATGTAGAATGATAGAGGTTTTGATACTAGAAGAGATGTAGAATGATAGAGGTTTTGATACTAGAAGAGATGTAGAATGATAGAGGTTTTGATACTAGAAGAGATGTAGAATGATAGAGGTTTTGATACTAGAGGAGATGTAGAATGATAGAGGTTTTGATACTAGAGATGTAGAATGATAGAGGTTTTGATACTAGAAGAGATGTAGAATGATAGAGGTTTTGATACTAGAAGAGATGTAGAATGATAGAGGTTTTGATACTAGAAGAGATGTAGAATGATAGAGGTTTTGATACTAGAAGAGATGTAGAATGATAGAGGTTTTGATACTAGAAGAGATGTAGAATGATAGAGGTTTTGATACTAGAGGAGATGTAGAATGATAGAGGTTTTGATACTAGAAGAGATGTAGAATGATAGAGGTTTTGATACTAGAAGAGATGTAGAATGATAGAGGTTTTGATACTAGAGAGATGTAGAATGATAGAGGTTTTGATACTAGAGGAGATGTAGAATGATAGAGGTTTTGATACTAGAAGAGATGTAGAATGATAGAGGTTTTGATACTAGAGGAGATGTAGAATGATAGAGGTTTTGATACTAGAGAGATGTAGAATGATAGAGGTTTTGATACTAGAGGAGATGTAGAATGATAGAGGTTTTGATACTAGAAGAGATGTAGAATGATAGAGGTTTTGATACTAGAGGAGATGTAGAATGATAGAGGTTTTGATACTAGAAGAGATGTAGGATGATAGAGGTTTTGATACTAGAAGAGATGTAGAATGATAGAGGTTTTGATACTAGAAGAGATGTAGAATGATAGAGGTTTTGATACTAGAAGAGATGTAGAATGATAGAGGTTTTGATACTAGAAGAGATGTAGGATGATAGAGGTTTTGATACTAGAAGAGATGTAGAATGATAGAGGTTTTGATACTAGAGGAGATGTAGGATGATAGAGGTTTTGATACTAGAAGAGATGTAGGATGATAGAGGTTTTGATACTAGAGGAGGTGTAGGATGATAGAGGTTTTGATACTAGAAGAGATGTAGGATGATAGAGGTTTTGATACTAGAGGAGGTGTAGAATGATAGAGGTTTTGATACTAGAAGAGATGTAGGATGATAGAGGTTTTGATACTAGAAGAGATGTAGAATGATAGAGGTTTTGATACTAGAGGAGGTGTAGGATGATAGAGGTTTTGATACTAGAGGAATGTAGAATGATAGAGGTTTTGATACTAGAAGAGATGTTGGATGATAGAGGTTTTGATACTAGAAGAGATGTAGAATGATAGAGGTTTTGATACTAGAGGAGGTGTAGGATGATAGAGGTTTTGATACTAGAGGAGGTGTAGGATGATAGAGGTTTTGATACTAGAAGAGATGTTGGATGATAGAGGTTTTGATACTAGAGGAGGTGTAGGATGATAGAGGTTTTGATACTAGAAGAGATGTTGGATGATAGAGGTTTTGATACTAGAGGAGGTGTAGGATGATAGAGGTTTTGATACTAGAGGAGGTGTAGGATGATAGAGGTTTTGATACTAGAAGAGATGTATGAATGATAGAGGTTTTGATACTAGAAGAGATGTAGAATGATAGAGGTTTTGATACTAGAGGAGGTGTAGGATGATAGAGGTTTTGATACTAGAAGAGATGTTGGATGATAGAGGTTTTGATACTAGAGGAGGTGTAGGATGATAGAGGTTTTGATACTAGAAGAGATGTAGAATGATAGAGGTTTTGATACTAAAGGAGGTGTAGGATGATAGAGGTTTTGATACTAGAAGAGATGTAGAATGATAGAGGTTTTGATACTAGAAGAGATGTAGAATGATAGAGGTTTTGATACTAGAAGAGATGTAGAATGATAGAGGTTTTGATACTAGAAGAGATGTAGAATGATAGAGGTTTTGATACTAGAAGAGATGTAGAATGATAGAGGTTTTGATACTAGAAGAGATGTAGAATGATAGAGGTTTTGATACTAGAGGAGGTGTAGGATGATAGAGGTTTTGATACTAGAAGAGATGTTGGATGATAGAGGTTTTGATACTAGAAGAGATGTAGAATGATAGAGGTTTTGATACTAGAAGAGATGTAGAATGATAGAGGTTTTAATACTAGAAGAGATGTAGAATGATAGAGGTTTTGATACTAGAAGAGATGTAGAATGATAGAGGTTTTGATACTAGAGGAGATGTAGAATGATAGAGGTTTTGATACTAGAGATGTAGAATGATAGAGGTTTTGATACTAGAAGAGATGTAGAATGATAGAGGTTTTGATACTAGAAGAGATGTAGAATGATAGAGGTTTTGATACTAGAAGAGATGTAGAATGATAGAGGTTTTGATACTAGAAGAGATGTAGAATGATAGAGGTTTTGATACTAGAAGAGATGTAGAATGATAGAGGTTTTGATACTAGAGGAGATGTAGAATGATAGAGGTTTTGATACTAGAAGAGATGTAGAATGATAGAGGTTTTGATACTAGAGGAGATGTAGAATGATAGAGGTTTTGATACTAGAGGAGATGTAGGATGATAGAGGTTTTGATACTAGAAGAGATGTTGGATGATAGAGGTTTTGATACTAGAGGAGGTGTAGGATGATAGAGGTTTTGATACTAGAGGAGGTGTAGGATGATAGAGGTTTTGATACTAGAAGAGATGTTGGATGATAGAGGTTTTGATACTAGAGAGATGTAGGATGATAGAGGTTTTGATACTAGAAGAGATGTAGGATGATAGAGGTTTTGATACTAGAGGAGATGTAGAATGATAGAGGTTTTGATACTAGAGGAGATGTAGAATGATAGAGGTTTTGATACTAGAAGAGATGTAGAATGATAGAGGTTTTGATACTAGAAGAGATGTAGAATGATAGAGGTTTTGATACTAGAGGAGATGTAGAATGATAGAGGTTTTGATACTAGAAGAGATGTAGAATGATAGAGGTTTTGATACTAGAGGAGATGTAGGATGATAGAGGTTTTGATACTAGAAGAGATGTAGAATGATAGAGGTTTTGATACTAAAGGAGGTGTAGGATGATAGAGGTTTTGATACTAGAAGAGATGTAGAATGATAGAGGTTTTGATACTAGAAGAGATGTAGAATGATAGAGGTTTTGATACTAGAAGAGATGTAGAATGATAGAGGTTTTGATACTAGAAGAGATGTAGAATGATAGAGGTTTTGATACTAGAAGAGATGTAGAATGATAGAGGTTTTGATACTAGAAGAGATGTAGAATGATAGAGGTTTTGATACTAGAGGAGGTGTAGGATGATAGAGGTTTTGATACTAGAAGAGATGTTGGATGATAGAGGTTTTGATACTAGAAGAGATGTAGAATGATAGAGGTTTTGATACTAGAAGAGATGTAGAATGATAGAGGTTTTGATACTAGAAGAGATGTAGAATGATAGAGGTTTTGATACTAGAAGAGATGTAGAATGATAGAGGTTTTAATACTAGAGGAGATGTAGAATGATAGAGGTTTTGATACTAGAGATGTAGAATGATAGAGGTTTTGATACTAGAAGAGATGTAGAATGATAGAGGTTTTGATACTAGAAGAGATGTAGAATGATAGAGGTTTTGATACTAGAAGAGATGTAGAATGATAGAGGTTTTGATACTAGAAGAGATGTAGAATGATAGAGGTTTTGATACTAGAAGAGATGTAGAATGATAGAGGTTTTGATACTAGAGGAGATGTAGAATGATAGAGGTTTTGATACTAGAAGAGATGTAGAATGATAGAGGTTTTGATACTAGAAGAGATGTAGAATGATAGAGGTTTTATACTAGAGGAGATGTAGAATGATAGAGGTTTTGATACTAGAGGAGATGTAGGATGATAGAGGTTTTGATACTAGAGGAGGTGTAGGATGATAGAGGTTTTGATACTAGAGGAGGTGTAGATGATAGAGGTTTTGATACTAGAGGAGATGTAGGATGATAGAGGTTTTGATACTAGAGGAGATGTAGAATGATAGAGGTTTTGATACTAGAAGAGATGTAGAATGATAGAGGTTTTGATACTAGAGGAGATGTAGAATGATAGAGGTTTTGATACTAGAAGAGATGTAGGATGATAGAGGTTTTGATACTAGAAGAGATGTAGGATGATAGAGGTTTTGATACTAGAAGAGATGTAGAATGATAGAGGTTTTGATACTAGAAGAGATGTAGAATGATAGAGGTTTTGATACTAGAAGAGATGTAGGATGATAGAGGTTTTGATACTAGAAGAGATGTAGAATGATAGAGGTTTTGATACTAGAGGAGATGTAGATGATAGAGGTTTTGATACTAGAAGAGATGTTGGATGATAGAGGTTTTGATACTAGAGGAGGTGTAGGATGATAGAGGTTTTGATACTAGAAGAGATGTAGGATGATAGAGGTTTTGATACTAGAGGAGATGTAGAATGATAGAGGTTTTGATACTAGAAGAGATGTAGAATGATAGAGGTTTTGATACTAGAAGAGATGTAGAATGATAGAGGTTTTGATACTAGAAGAGATGTAGAATGATAGAGGTTTTGATACTAGAGGAGATGTAGAATGATAGAGGTTTTGATACTAGAGATGTAGAATGATAGAGGTTTTGATACTAGAAGAGATGTAGAATGATAGAGGTTTTGATACTAGAGGAGGTGTAGGATGATAGAGGTTTTGATACTAGAGGAGGTGTAGGATGATAGAGGTTTTGATACTAGAAGAGATGTTGGATGATAGAGGTTTTGATACTAGAGGAGGTGTAGGATGATAGAGGTTTTGATACTAGAAGAGATGTGGATGATAGAGGTTTTGATACTAGAGGAGGTGTAGGATGATAGAGGTTTTGATACTAGAGGAGATGTAGGATGATAGAGGTTTTGATACTAGAAGAGATGTAGAATGATAGAGGTTTTGATACTAGAAGAGATGTAGGATGATAGAGGTTTTGATACTAGAGGAGGTGTAGATGATAGAGGTTTTGATACTAGAAGAGATGTAGGATGATAGAGGTTTTGATACTAGAGGAGGTGTAGAATGATAGAGGTTTTGATACTAGAAGAGATGTAGAATGATAGAGGTTTTGATACTAGAAGAGATGTAGAATGATAGAGGTTTTGATACTAGAAGAGATGTAGAATGATAGAGGTTTTGATACTAGAGGAGATGTAGAATGATAGAGGTTTTGATACTAGAGATGTAGAATGATAGAGGTTTTGATACTAGAAGAGATGTAGAATGATAGAGGTTTTGATACTAGAGGAGATGTAGGATGATAGAGGTTTTGATACTAGAAGAGATGTAGAATGATAGAGGTTTTGATACTAGAGGAGATGTAGGATGATAGAGGTTTTGATACTAGAAGAGATGTAGAATGATAGAGGTTTTGATACTAGAGGAGGTGTAGGATGATAGAGGTTTTGATACTAGAAGAGATGTAGAATGATAGAGGTTTTGATACTAGAAGAGATGTAGAATGATAGAGGTTTTGATACTAGAAGAGATGTAGAATGATAGAGGTTTTGATACTAGAAGAGATGTAGAATGATAGAGGTTTTGATACTAGAAGAGATGTAGAATGATAGAGGTTTTGATACTAGAAGAGATGTAGAATGATAGAGGTTTTGATACTAGAGGAGGTGTAGGATGATAGAGGTTTTGATACTAGAAGAGATGTAGGATGATAGAGGTTTTGATACTAGAAGAGATGTAGAATGATAGAGGTTTTGATACTAGAAGAGATGTAGAATGATAGAGGTTTTGATACTAGAAGAGTGTAGAATGATAGAGGTTTTGATACTAGAAGAGATGTAGAATGATAGAGGTTTTGATACTAGAAGAGATGTAGAATGATAGAGGTTTTGATACTAGAGGAGTGTAGGATGATAGAGGTTTTGATACTAGAAGAGATGTAGAATGATAGAGGTTTTGATACTAGAGGAGATGTAGAATGATAGAGGTTTTGATACTAGAGATGTAGAATGATAGAGGTTTTGATACTAGAAGAGATGTAGAATGATAGAGGTTTTGATACTAGAAGAGATGTAGAATGATAGAGGTTTTGATACTAGAAGAGATGTAGAATGATAGAGGTTTTGATACTAGAAGAGATGTAGAATGATAGAGGTTTTGATACTAGAAGAGATGTAGAATGATAGAGGTTTTGATACTAGAGGAGATGTAGAATGATAGAGGTTTTGATACTAGAAGAGATGTAGGATGATAGAGGTTTTGATACTAGAGGAGATGTAGGATGATAGAGGTTTTGATACTAGAAGAGATGTAGAATGATAGAGGTTTTGATACTAGAGGAGATGTAGGATGATAGAGGTTTTGATACTAGAAGAGATGTAGGATGATAGAGGTTTTGATACTAGAGGATGTAGGATGATAGAGGTTTTGATACTAGAAGAGATGTAGAATGATAGAGGTTTTGATACTAGAAGAGATGTAGAATGATAGAGGTTTTGATACTAGAAGAGATGTAGAATGATAGAGGTTTTGATACTAGAAGAGATGTAGAATGATAGAGGTTTTGATACTAGAAGAGATGTAGAATGATAGAGGTTTTGATACTAGAAGAGATGTAGAATGATAGAGGTTTTGATACTAGAAGAGATGTAGAATGATAGAGGTTTTGATACTAGAAGAGATGTAGAATGATAGAGGTTTTGATACTAGAGGAGATGTAGGATGATAGAGGTTTTGATACTAGAAGAGATGTAGAATGATAGAGGTTTTGATACTAGAAGAGATGTAGAATGATAGAGGTTTTGATACTAGAAGAGATGTAGAATGATAGAGGTTTTGATACTAGAAGAGATGTAGAATGATAGAGGTTTTGATACTAGAGGAGATGTAGAATGATAGAGGTTTTGATACTAGAGATGTAGAATGATAGAGGTTTTGATACTAGAAGAGATGTAGAATGATAGAGGTTTTGATACTAGAAGAGATGTAGAATGATAGAGGTTTTGATACTAGAAGAGATGTAGAATGATAGAGGTTTTGATACTAGAAGAGATGTAGAATGATAGAGGTTTTGATACTAGAAGAGATGTAGAATGATAGAGGTTTTGATACTAGAGGAGATGTAGAATGATAGAGGTTTTGATACTAGAAGAGATGTAGGATGATAGAGGTTTTGATACTAGAAGAGATGTAGGATGATAGAGGTTTTGATACTAGAAGAGATGTAGAATGATAGAGGTTTTGATACTAGAGGAGATGTAGGATGATAGAGGTTTTGATACTAGAAGAGATGTAGGATGATAGAGGTTTTGATACTAGAGGAGTGTAGGATGATAGAGGTTTTGATACTAGAAGAGATGTAGAATGATAGAGGTTTTGATACTAGAGGAGATGTAGGATGATAGAGGTTTTGATACTAGAAGAGATGTAGAATGATAGAGGTTTTGATACTAGAGGAGATGTAGAATGATAGAGGTTTTGATACTAGAAGAGATGTAGAATGATAGAGGTTTTGATACTAGAAGAGATGTAGAATGATAGAGGTTTTGATACTAGAAGAGATGTAGAATGATAGAGGTTTTGATACTAGAAGAGATGTAGAATGATAGAGGTTTTGATACTAGAGGAGATGTAGAATGATAGAGGTTTTGATACTAGAAGAGATGTAGAATGATAGAGGTTTTGATACTAGAAGAGATGTAGAATGATAGAGGTTTTGATACTAGAAGAGATGTAGAATGATAGAGGTTTTGATACTAGAAGAGATGTAGAATGATAGAGGTTTTGATACTAGAGGAGATGTAGAATGATAGAGGTTTTGATACTAGAGATGTAGAATGATAGAGGTTTTGATACTAGAAGAGATGTAGAATGATAGAGGTTTTGATACTAGAAGAGATGTAGAATGATAGAGGTTTTGATACTAGAGGAGATGTAGAATGATAGAGGTTTTGATACTAGAAGAGATGTAGGATGATAGAGGTTTTGATACTAGAGGAGATGTAGATGATAGAGGTTTTGATACTAGAGGAGATGTAGGATGATAGAGGTTTTGATACTAGAAGAGATGTAGGATGATAGAGGTTTTGATACTAGAAGAGATGTAGATGATAGAGGTTTTGATACTAGAGGAGATGTAGAATGATAGAGGTTTTGATACTAGAGGAGATGTAGGATGATAGAGGTTTTGATACTAGAAGAGATGTAGAATGATAGAGGTTTTGATACTAGAGGAGGTGTAGGATGATAGAGGTTTTGATACTAGAAGAGATGTAGGATGATAGAGGTTTTGATACTAGAGAGATGTAGGATGATAGAGGTTTTGATACTAGAGGAGATGTAGGATGATAGAGGTTTTGATACTAGAGGAGATGTAGGATGATAGAGGTTTTGATACTAGAGGAGGTGTAGGATGATAGAGGTTTTGATACTAGAAGAGATGTAGGATGATAGAGGTTTTGATACTAGAGGAGTGTAGGATGATAGAGGTTTTGATACTAGAGGAGATGTAGGATGATAGAGGTTTTGATACTAGAAGAGATGTAGGATGATAGAGGTTTTGATACTAGAGGAGGTAGGATGATAGAGGTTTTGATACTAGAAGAGATGTTGGATGATAGAGGTTTTGATACTAGAGAGATGTAGGATGATAGAGGTTTTGATACTAGAGGAGATGTAGGATGATAGAGGTTTTGATACTAGAAGAGATGTAGAATGATAGAGGTTTTGATACTAGAAGAGATGTAGAATGATAGAGGTTTTGATACTAGAGGAGGTGTAGGATGATAGAGGTTTTGATACTAGAAGAGATGTTGGATGATAGAGGTTTTGATACTAGAGGAGATGTAGATGATAGAGGTTTTGATACTAGAAGAGATGTAGAATGATAGAGGTTTTGATACTAGAGGAGGTGTAGGATGATAGAGGTTTTGATACTAGAAGAGATGTAGAATGATAGAGGTTTTGATACTAGAAGAGATGTAGAATGATAGAGGTTTTGATACTAGAAGAGATGTAGAATGATAGAGGTTTTGATACTAGAGGAGATGTAGAATGATAGAGGTTTTGATACTAGAAGAGATGTAGAATGATAGAGGTTTTGATACTAGAAGAGATGTAGAATGATAGAGGTTTTGATACTAGAAGAGATGTAGAATGATAGAGGTTTTGATACTAGAAGAGATGTAGAATGATAGAGGTTTTGATACTAGAGGAGATGTAGAATGATAGAGGTTTTGATACTAGAGATGTAGAATGATAGAGGTTTTGATACTAGAAGAGATGTAGAATGATAGAGGTTTTGATACTAGAAGAGATGTAGAATGATAGAGGTTTTGATACTAGAGGAGATGTAGAATGATAGAGGTTTTGATACTAGAAGAGATGTAGAATGATAGAGGTTTTGATACTAGAAGAGATGTAGAATGATAGAGGTTTTGATACTAGAGGAGATGTAGGATGATAGAGGTTTTGATACTAGAAGAGATGTAGGATGATAGAGGTTTTGATACTAGAAGAGGTGTAGGATGATAGAGGTTTTGATACTAGAGGAGATGTAGGATGATAGAGGTTTTGATACTAGAGGAGATGTAGGATGATAGAGGTTTTGATACTAGAAGAGATGTAGGATGATAGAGGTTTTGATACTAGAGGAGGTGTAGATGATAGAGGTTTTGATACTAGAAGAGATGTTGGATGATAGAGGTTTTGATACTAGAGAAGATGTAGAATGATAGAGGTTTTGATACTAGAGGAGGTGTAGGATGATAGAGGTTTTGATACTAGAGGAGGTGTAGGATGATAGAGGTTTTGATACTAGAGGAGATGTAGGATGATAGAGGTTTTGATACTAGAAGAGATGTAGATGATAGAGGTTTTGATACTAGAGGAGGTGTAGGATGATAGAGGTTTTGATACTAGAGGAGGTGTAGGATGATAGAGGTTTTGATACTAGAAGAGATGTAGGATGATAGAGGTTTTGATACTAGAGGAGGTGTAGGATGATAGAGGTTTTGATACTAGAAGAGATGTTGGATGATAGAGGTTTTGATACTAGAGAGGTGTAGGATGATAGAGGTTTTGATACTAGAGGAGGTGTAGGATGATAGAGGTTTTGATACTAGAAGAGATGTTGAATGATAGAGGTTTTGATACTAGAAGAGATGTAGAATGATAGAGGTTTTGATACTAGAGGAGGTGTAGGATGATAGAGGTTTTGATACTAGAAGAGATGTTGGATGATAGAGGTTTTGATACTAGAGGAGGTGTAGGATGATAGAGGTTTTGATACTAGAAGAGATGTAGAATGATAGAGGTTTTGATACTAAAGGAGTGTAGGATGATAGAGGTTTTGATACTAGAAGAGATGTAGAATGATAGAGGTTTTGATACTAGAAGAGATGTAGAATGATAGAGGTTTTGATACTAGAAGAGATGTAGAATGATAGAGGTTTTGATACTAGAAGAGATGTAGAATGATAGAGGTTTTGATACTAGAAGAGATGTAGAATGATAGAGGTTTTGATACTAGAAGAGATGTAGAATGATAGAGGTTTTGATACTAGAGGAGGTGTAGGATGATAGAGGTTTTGATACTAGAAGAGATGTTGGATGATAGAGGTTTTGATACTAGAAGAGATGTAGAATGATAGAGGTTTTGATACTAGAAGAGATGTAGAATGATAGAGGTTTTGATACTAGAAGAGATGTAGAATGATAGAGGTTTTGATACTAGAAGAGATGTAGAATGATAGAGGTTTTAATACTAGAGGAGATGTAGAATGATAGAGGTTTTGATACTAGAGATGTAGAATGATAGAGGTTTTGATACTAGAAGAGATGTAGAATGATAGAGGTTTTGATACTAGAAGAGATGTAGAATGATAGAGGTTTTGATACTAGAAGAGATGTAGAATGATAGAGGTTTTGATACTAGAAGAGATGTAGAATGATAGAGGTTTTGATACTAGAAGAGATGTAGAATGATAGAGGTTTTGATACTAGAGGAGATGTAGAATGATAGAGGTTTTGATACTAGAAGAGATGTAGAATGATAGAGGTTTTGATACTAGAAGAGATGTAGAATGATAGAGGTTTTAATACTAGAGGAGATGTAGAATGATAGAGGTTTTGATACTAGAGGAGATGTAGGATGATAGAGGTTTTGATACTAGAGGAGGTGTAGGATGATAGAGGTTTTGATACTAGAGGAGATGTAGGATGATAGAGGTTTTGATACTAGAGGAGATGTAGAATGATAGAGGTTTTGATACTAGAGGAGATGTAGAATGATAGAGGTTTTGATACTAGAAGAGATGTAGAATGATAGAGGTTTTGATACTAGAGGAGATGTAGAATGATAGAGGTTTTGATACTAGAAGAGATGTAGAATGATAGAGGTTTTGATACTAGAAGAGATGTAGGATGATAGAGGTTTTGATACTAGAAGAGATGTAGAATGATAGAGGTTTTGATACTAGAAGAGATGTAGAATGATAGAGGTTTTGATACTAGAAGAGATGTAGGATGATAGAGGTTTTGATACTAGAAGAGATGTAGAATGATAGAGGTTTTGATACTAGAGGAGATGTAGGATGATAGAGGTTTTGATACTAGAAGAGATGTAGGATGATAGAGGTTTTGATACTAGAGGAGATGTAGGATGATAGAGGTTTTGATACTAGAAGAGATGTAGGATGATAGAGGTTTTGATACTAGAGGAGATGTAGAATGATAGAGGTTTTGATACTAGAAGAGATGTAGAATGATAGAGGTTTTGATACTAGAAGAGATGTAGAATGATAGAGGTTTTGATACTAGAAGAGATGTAGAATGATAGAGGTTTTGATACTAGAGGAGATGTAGAATGATAGAGGTTTTGATACTAGAGATGTAGAATGATAGAGGTTTTGATACTAGAAGAGATGTAGAATGATAGAGGTTTTGATACTAGAGGAGGTGTAGGATGATAGAGGTTTTGATACTAGAGGAGGTGTAGGATGATAGAGGTTTTGATACTAGAAGAGATGTAGGATGATAGAGGTTTTGATACTAGAGGAGGTGTAGGATGATAGAGGTTTTGATACTAGAAGAGATGTTGGATGATAGAGGTTTTGATACTAGAGGAGGTGTAGGATGATAGAGGTTTTGATACTAGAGGAGATGTAGGATGATAGAGGTTTTGATACTAGAAGAGATGTAGAATGATAGAGGTTTTGATACTAGAAGAGATGTAGAATGATAGAGGTTTTGATACTAGAGAGGTGTAGGATGATAGAGGTTTTGATACTAGAAGAGATGTAGAATGATAGAGGTTTTGATACTAGAGGAGGTGTAGGAATGATAGAGGTTTTGATACTAGAAGAGATGTAGAATGATAGAGGTTTTGATACTAAAGGAGGTGTAGGATGATAGAGGTTTTGATACTAGAGGAGATGTAGGATGATAGAGGTTTTGATACTAGAAGAGATGTGGATGATAGAGGTTTTGATACTAGAGGAGGTGTAGATGATAGAGGTTTTGATACTAGAAGAGATGTAGGATGATAGAGGTTTTGATACTAGAGGAGATGTAGAATGATAGAGGTTTTGATACTAGAAGAGATGTAGAATGATAGAGGTTTTGATACTAGAAGAGATGTAGAATGATAGAGGTTTTGATACTAGAAGAGATGTAGAATGATAGAGGTTTTGATACTAGAGGAGATGTAGAATGATAGAGGTTTTGATACTAGAGATGTAGAATGATAGAGGTTTTGATACTAGAAGAGATGTAGAATGATAGAGGTTTTGATACTAGAGGAGATGTAGGATGATAGAGGTTTTGATACTAGAGGAGATGTAGGATGATAGAGGTTTTGATACTAGAAGAGATGTTGGATGATAGAGGTTTTGATACTAGAGGAGATGTAGGATGATAGAGGTTTTGATACTAGAAGAGATGTGGATGATAGAGGTTTTGATACTAGAGGAGATGTAGGATGATAGAGGTTTTGATACTAGAGGAGATGTAGGATGATAGAGGTTTTGATACTAGAAGAGATGTAGAATGATAGAGGTTTTGATACTAGAAGAGATGTAGAATGATAGAGGTTTTGATACTAGAGGAGGTGTAGGATGATAGAGGTTTTGATACTAGAAGAGATGTGAATGATAGAGGTTTTGATACTAGAGGAGATGTAGGATGATAGAGGTTTTGATACTAGAAGAGATGTAGAATGATAGAGGTTTTGATACTAAAGGAGGTGTAGGATGATAGAGGTTTTGATACTAGAAGAGATGTAGAATGATAGAGGTTTTGATACTAGAAGAGATGTAGAATGATAGAGGTTTTGATACTAGAAGAGATGTAGAATGATAGAGGTTTTGATACTAGAAGAGATGTAGAATGATAGAGGTTTTGATACTAGAAGAGATGTAGAATGATAGAGGTTTTGATACTAGAAGAGATGTAGAATGATAGAGGTTTTGATACTAGAGGAGTGTAGGATGATAGAGGTTTTGATACTAGAAGAGATGTAGGATGATAGAGGTTTTGATACTAGAAGAGATGTAGAATGATAGAGGTTTTGATACTAGAAGAGATGTAGAATGATAGAGGTTTTGATACTAGAAGAGATGTAGAATGATAGAGGTTTTGATACTAGAAGAGATGTAGAATGATAGAGGTTTTGATACTAGAGGAGATGTAGAATGATAGAGGTTTTGATACTAGAGATGTAGAATGATAGAGGTTTTGATACTAGAAGAGATGTAGAATGATAGAGGTTTTGATACTAGAAGAGATGTAGAATGATAGAGGTTTTGATACTAGAAGAGATGTAGAATGATAGAGGTTTTGATACTAGAAGAGATGTAGAATGATAGAGGTTTTGATACTAGAAGAGATGTAGAATGATAGAGGTTTTGATACTAGAGGAGATGTAGAATGATAGAGGTTTTGATACTAGAAGAGATGTAGGATGATAGAGGTTTTGATACTAGAGGAGATGTAGATGATAGAGGTTTTGATACTAGAAGAGATGTAGAATGATAGAGGTTTTGATACTAGAGGAGATGTAGGATGATAGAGGTTTTGATACTAGAAGAGATGTAGGATGATAGAGGTTTTGATACTAGAGGAGTGTAGGATGATAGAGGTTTTGATACTAGAAGAGATGTAGAATGATAGAGGTTTTGATACTAGAGGAGATGTAGGATGATAGAGGTTTTGATACTAGAAGAGATGTAGAATGATAGAGGTTTTGATACTAGAAGAGATGTAGAATGATAGAGGTTTTGATACTAGAAGAGATGTAGAATGATAGAGGTTTTGATACTAGAAGAGATGTAGAATGATAGAGGTTTTGATACTAGAAGAGATGTAGAATGATAGAGGTTTTGATACTAGAAGAGATGTAGAATGATAGAGGTTTTGATACTAGAGGAGATGTAGGATGATAGAGGTTTTGATACTAGAAGAGATGTAGAATGATAGAGGTTTTGATACTAGAAGAGATGTAGAATGATAGAGGTTTTGATACTAGAAGAGATGTAGAATGATAGAGGTTTTGATACTAGAAGAGATGTAGAATGATAGAGGTTTTGATACTAGAGGAGATGTAGAATGATAGAGGTTTTAATACTAGAGATGTAGAATGATAGAGGTTTTGATACTAGAAGAGATGTAGAATGATAGAGGTTTTGATACTAGAAGAGATGTAGAATGATAGAGGTTTTGATACTAGAAGAGATGTAGAATGATAGAGGTTTTGATACTAGAAGAGATGTAGAATGATAGAGGTTTTGATACTAGAAGAGATGTAGAATGATAGAGGTTTTGATACTAGAGGAGATGTAGAATGATAGAGGTTTTGATACTAGAAGAGATGTAGAATGATAGAGGTTTTGATACTAGAGGAGATGTAGAATGATAGAGGTTTTGATACTAGAAGAGATGTAGAATGATAGAGGTTTTGATACTAGAGGAGATGTAGGATGATAGAGGTTTTGATACTAGAAGAGATGTAGGATGATAGAGGTTTTGATACTAGAGGAGGTGTAGGATGATAGAGGTTTTGATACTAGAAGAGATGTAGAATGATAGAGGTTTTGATACTAGAGGAGATGTAGGATGATAGAGGTTTTGATACTAGAAGAGATGTAGAATGATAGAGGTTTTGATACTAGAAGAGATGTAGAATGATAGAGGTTTTGATACTAGAAGAGATGTAGAATGATAGAGGTTTTGATACTAGAAGAGATGTAGAATGATAGAGGTTTTGATACTAGAAGAGATGTAGAATGATAGAGGTTTTGATACTAGAAGAGATGTAGAATGATAGAGGTTTTGATACTAGAGGAGATGTAGGATGATAGAGGTTTTGATACTAGAAGAGATGTAGAATGATAGAGGTTTTGATACTAGAAGAGATGTAGAATGATAGAGGTTTTGATACTAGAAGAGATGTAGAATGATAGAGGTTTTGATACTAGAAGAGATGTAGAATGATAGAGGTTTTGATACTAGAGGAGATGTAGAATGATAGAGGTTTTGATACTAGAGATGTAGAATGATAGAGGTTTTGATACTAGAAGAGATGTAGAATGATAGAGGTTTTGATACTAGAAGAGATGTAGAATGATAGAGGTTTTGATACTAGAAGAGATGTAGAATGATAGAGGTTTTGATACTAGAAGAGATGTAGAATGATAGAGGTTTTGATACTAGAAGAGATGTAGAATGATAGAGGTTTTGATACTAGAGGAGATGTAGAATGATAGAGGTTTTGATACTAGAAGAGATGTAGGATGATAGAGGTTTTGATACTAGAGGAGATGTAGATGATAGAGGTTTTGATACTAGAGGAGATGTAGAATGATAGAGGTTTTGATACTAGAAGAGATGTAGGATGATAGAGGTTTTGATACTAGAGGAGGTGTAGGATGATAGAGGTTTTGATACTAGAGGAGGTGTAGGATGATAGAGGTTTTGATACTAGAAGAGATGTAGAATGATAGAGGTTTTGATACTAGAGGAGATGTAGGATGATAGAGGTTTTGATACTAGAAGAGATGTAGAATGATAGAGGTTTTGATACTAGAAGAGATGTAGAATGATAGAGGTTTTGATACTAGAAGAGATGTAGAATGATAGAGGTTTTGATACTAGAAGAGATGTAGAATGATAGAGGTTTTGATACTAGAAGAGATGTAGAATGATAGAGGTTTTGATACTAGAAGAGATGTAGAATGATAGAGGTTTTGATACTAGAGGAGATGTAGGATGATAGAGGTTTTGATACTAGAAGAGATGTAGGATGATAGAGGTTTTGATACTAGAAGAGATGTAGAATGATAGAGGTTTTGATACTAGAAGAGATGTAGAATGATAGAGGTTTTGATACTAGAAGAGATGTAGAATGATAGAGGTTTTGATACTAGAAGAGATGTAGAATGATAGAGGTTTTGATACTAGAGGAGATGTAGAATGATAGAGGTTTTAATACTAGAGATGTAGAATGATAGAGGTTTTGATACTAGAAGAGATGTAGAATGATAGAGGTTTTGATACTAGAAGAGATGTAGAATGATAGAGGTTTTGATACTAGAAGAGATGTAGAATGATAGAGGTTTTGATACTAGAGGAGATGTAGGATGATAGAGGTTTTGATACTAGAGGAGATGTAGGATGATAGAGGTTTTGATACTAGAGGAGATGTAGGATGATAGAGGTTTTGATACTAGAGGAGATGTAGGATGATAGAGGTTTTGATACTAGAAGAGATGTAGAATGATAGAGGTTTTGATACTAGAAGAGATGTAGAATGATAGAGGTTTTGATACTAGAGGAGATGTAGAATGATAGAGGTTTTGATACTAGAAGAGATGTAGAATGATAGAGGTTTTGATACTAGAGGAGATGTAGAATGATAGAGGTTTTGATACTAGAGAGATGTAGAATGATAGAGGTTTTGATACTAGAAGAGATGTAGAATGATAGAGGTTTTGATACTAGAAGAGATGTAGAATGATAGAGGTTTTGATACTAGAAGAGATGTAGAATGATAGAGGTTTTGATACTAGAAGAGATGTAGAATGATAGAGGTTTTGATACTAGAAGAGATGTAGAATGATAGAGGTTTTGATACTAGAAGAGATGTGGATGATAGAGGTTTTGATACTAGAGGAGATGTAATGATAGAGGTTTTGATACTAGAGGAGATGTAGGATGATAGAGGTTTTGATACTAGAGGAGGTGTAGGATGATAGAGGTTTTGATACTAGAAGAGATGTAGAATGATAGAGGTTTTGATACTAGAGGAGGTGTAGGATGATAGAGGTTTTGATACTAGAAGAGATGTTGGATGATAGAGGTTTTGATACTAGAGAGGTGTAGGATGATAGAGGTTTTGATACTAGAGGAGATGTAGGATGATAGAGGTTTTGATACTAGAAGAGATGTTGAATGATAGAGGTTTTGATACTAGAAGAGATGTAGAATGATAGAGGTTTTGATACTAGAGGAGGTGTAGGATGATAGAGGTTTTGATACTAGAAGAGATGTTGGATGATAGAGGTTTTGATACTAGAGGAGGTGTAGGATGATAGAGGTTTTGATACTAGAAGAGATGTAGAATGATAGAGGTTTTGATACTAAAGGAGGTGTAGGATGATAGAGGTTTTGATACTAGAAGAGATGTAGAATGATAGAGGTTTTGATACTAGAAGAGATGTAGAATGATAGAGGTTTTGATACTAGAAGAGATGTAGAATGATAGAGGTTTTAATACTAGAAGAGATGTAGAATGATAGAGGTTTTGATACTAGAAGAGATGTAGAATGATAGAGGTTTTGATACTAGAAGAGATGTAGAATGATAGAGGTTTTGATACTAGAGGAGGTGTAGGATGATAGAGGTTTTGATACTAGAAGAGATGTTGGATGATAGAGGTTTTGATACTAGAAGAGATGTAGAATGATAGAGGTTTTGATACTAGAAGAGATGTAGAATGATAGAGGTTTTAATACTAGAAGAGATGTAGAATGATAGAGGTTTTGATACTAGAAGAGATGTAGAATGATAGAGGTTTTAATGCTAGAGGAGATGTAGAATGATAGAGGTTTTAATGCTAGAGATGTAGAATGATAGAGGTTTTGATACTAGAAGAGATGTAGAATGATAGAGGTTTTGATACTAGAAGAGATGTAGAATGATAGAGGTTTTGATACTAGAAGAGATGTAGAATGATATAGGTTTTGATACTAGAAGAGATGTAGAATGATAGAGGTTTTGATACTAGAAGAGATGTAGAATGATAGAGGTTTTGATACTAGAGGAGATGTAGAATGATAGAGGTTTTGATACTAGAAGAGATGTAGAATGATAGAGGTTTTGATACTAGAAGAGATGTAGAATGATAGAGGTTTTGATACTAGAGGAGATGTAGAATGATAGAGGTTTTGATACTAGAGGAGATGTAGGATGATAGAGGTTTTGATACTAGAGGAGGTGTAGGATGATAGAGGTTTTGATACTAGAGGAGGTGTAGGATGATAGAGGTTTTGATACTAGAGGAGATGTAGGATGATAGAGGTTTTGATACTAGAGGAGATGTAGAATGATAGAGGTTTTGATACTAGAAGAGATGTAGAATGATAGAGGTTTTGATACTAGAGGAGATGTAGAATGATAGAGGTTTTGATACTAGAGGAGATGTAGAATGATAGAGGTTTTGATACTAGAAGAGATGTAGAATGATAGAGGTTTTGATACTAGAAGAGATGTAGAATGATAGAGGTTTTGATACTAGAAGAGATGTAGAATGATAGAGGTTTTGATACTAGAGGAGATGTAGAATGATAGAGGTTTTGATACTAGAAGAGATGTAGAATGATAGAGGTTTTGATACTAGAAGAGATGTAGAATGATAGAGGTTTTGATACTAGAGGAGATGTAGAATGATAGAGGTTTTGATACTAGAGGAGATGTAGGATGATAGAGGTTTTGATACTAGAGGAGGTGTAGGATGATAGAGGTTTTGATACTAGAGGAGGTGTAGGATGATAGAGGTTTTGATACTAGAAGAGATGTTGGATGATAGAGGTTTTGATACTAGAGAAGGTGTAGGATGATAGAGGTTTTGATACTAGAGGAGATGTAGGATGATAGAGGTTTTGATACTAGAAGAGATGTTGAATGATAGAGGTTTTGATACTAGAAGAGATGTAGAATGATAGAGGTTTTGATACTAGAGGAGGTGTAGGATGATAGAGGTTTTGATACTAGAAGAGATGTTGGATGATAGAGGTTTTGATACTAGAGGAGGTGTAGGATGATAGAGGTTTTGATACTAGAAGAGATGTAGAATGATAGAGGTTTTGATACTAAAGGAGGTGTAGAATGATAGAGGTTTTGATACTAGAAGAGATGTAGAATGATAGAGGTTTTGATACTAGAAGAGATGTAGAATGATAGAGGTTTTGATACTAGAAGAGATGTAGAATGATAGAGGTTTTGATACTAGAAGAGATGTAGAATGATAGAGGTTTTGATACTAGAAGAGATGTAGAATGATAGAGGTTTTGATACTAGAAGAGATGTAGAATGATAGAGGTTTTGATACTAGAGGAGGTGTAGGATGATAGAGGTTTTGATACTAGAAGAGATGTAGGATGATAGAGGTTTTGATACTAGAAGAGATGTAGAATGATAGAGGTTTTGATACTAGAAGAGATGTAGAATGATAGAGGTTTTGATACTAGAAGAGATGTAGAATGATAGAGGTTTTGATACTAGAAGAGATGTAGAATGATAGAGGTTTTAATACTAGAGGAGATGTAGAATGATAGAGGTTTTGATACTAGAGGAGATGTAGGATGATAGAGGTTTTGATACTAGAGGAGATGTAGGATGATAGAGGTTTTGATACTAGAGGAGGTGTAGGATGATAGAGGTTTTGATACTAGAGGAGATGTAGGATGATAGAGGTTTTGATACTAGAGAGATGTAGAATGATAGAGGTTTTGATACTAGAAGAGATGTAGAATGATAGAGGTTTTGATACTAGAGGAGATGTAGAATGATAGAGGTTTTGATACTAGAAGAGATGTAGAATGATAGAGGTTTTGATACTAGAGGAGATGTAGAATGATAGAGGTTTTGATACTAGAGGAGATGTAGAATGATAGAGGTTTTGATACTAGAGGAGATGTAGAATGATAGAGGTTTTGATACTAGAGGAGATGTAGATGATAGAGGTTTTGATACTAGAAGAGATGTAGGATGATAGAGGTTTTGATACTAGAGGAGGTGTAGGATGATAGAGGTTTTGATACTAGAAGAGATGTAGATGATAGAGGTTTTGATACTAGAGAGATGTAGGATGATAGAGGTTTTGATACTAGAGGAGATGTAGGATGATAGAGGTTTTGATACTAGAAGAGATGTAGGATGATAGAGGTTTTGATACTAGAGGAGATGTAGGATGATAGAGGTTTTGATACTAGAGGAGATGTAGGATGATAGAGGTTTTGATACTAGAAGAGATGTAGAATGATAGAGGTTTTGATACTAGAAGAGATGTAGAATGATAGAGGTTTTGATACTAGAAGAGATGTAGAATGATAGAGGTTTTGATACTAGAAGAGATGTAGAATGATAGAGGTTTTGATACTAGAAGAGATGTAGGATGATAGAGGTTTTGATACTAGAGGAGGTGTAGGATGATAGAGGTTTTGATACTAGAGGAGGTGTAGGATGATAGAGGTTTTGATACTAGAGGAGATGTAGGATGATAGAGGTTTTGATACTAGAAGAGATGTAGAATGATAGAGGTTTTGATACTAGAGGAGGT
Source organism: Megaustenia siamemsis (assembly GCA_032433765.1). Taxonomy (NCBI): domain Eukaryota; kingdom Metazoa; phylum Mollusca; class Gastropoda; order Stylommatophora; family Ariophantidae; genus Megaustenia; species Megaustenia siamemsis. Next base: position 102,520,883 of record JAVIAB010000047.1, on the reverse strand, counting down.
GTAGGATGATAGAGGTTTTGATACTAGAAGAGATGTTGGATGATAGAGGTTTTGATACTAGAGAAGGTGTAGGATGATAGAGGTTTTGATACTAGAGGATGTAGGATGATAGAGGTTTTGATACTAGAAGAGATGTAGAATGATAGAGGTTTTGATACTAGAAGAGATGTAGAATGATAGAGGTTTTGATACTAGAGGAGGTGTAGGATGATAGAGGTTTTGATACTAGAAGAGTTGGATGATAGAGGTTTTGATACTAGAGGAGATGTAGGATGATAGAGGTTTTGATACTAGAAGAGATGTAGAATGATAGAGGTTTTGATACTAAAGGAGGTGTAGGATGATAGAGGTTTTGATACTAGAAGAGATGTAGAATGATAGAGGTTTTGATACTAGAAGAGATGTAGAATGATAGAGGTTTTGATACTAGAAGAGATGTAGAATGATAGAGGTTTTGATACTAGAAGAGATGTAGAATGATAGAGGTTTTGATACTAGAAGAGATGTAGAATGATAGAGGTTTTGATACTAGAAGAGATGTAGAATGATAGAGGTTTTGATACTAGAGGAGTGTAGGATGATAGAGGTTTTGATACTAGAAGAGATGTTGGATGATAGAGGTTTTGATACTAGAAGAGATGTAGAATGATAGAGGTTTTGATACTAGAAGAGATGTAGAATGATAGAGGTTTTGATACTAGAAGAGATGTAGAATGATAGAGGTTTTGATACTAGAAGAGATGTAGAATGATAGAGGTTTTGATACTAGAGGAGATGTAGAATGATAGAGGTTTTAATACTAGAGATGTAGAATGATAGAGGTTTTGATACTAGAAGAGATGTAGAATGATAGAGGTTTTGATACTAGAAGAGATGTAGAATGATAGAGGTTTTGATACTAGAAGAGATGTAGAATGATAGAGGTTTTGATACTAGAAGAGATGTAGAATGATAGAGGTTTTGATACTAGAAGAGATGTAGAATGATAGAGGTTTTGATACTAGAGGAGATGTAGAATGATAGAGGTTTTGATACTAGAAGAGATGTAGAATGATAGAGGTTTTGATACTAGAAGAGATGTAGAATGATAGAGGTTTTGATACTAGAGGAGATGTAGAATGATAGAGGTTTTGATACTAGAGGAGATGTAGGATGATAGAGGTTTTGATACTAGAGGAGATGTAGGATGATAGAGGTTTTGATACTAGAGGAGTGTAGGATGATAGAGGTTTTGATACTAGAGGAGATGTAGGATGATAGAGGTTTTGATACTAGAGGAGATGTAGAATGATAGAGGTTTTGATACTAGAAGAGATGTAGAATGATAGAGGTTTTGATACTAGAGGAGATGTAGAATGATAGAGGTTTTGATACTAGAGGAGATGTAGAATGATAGAGGTTTTGATACTAGAAGAGATGTAGAATGATAGAGGTTTTGATACTAGAAGAGATGTAGAATGATAGAGGTTTTGATACTAGAAGAGATGTAGAATGATAGAGGTTTTGATACTAGAGGAGATGTAGAATGATAGAGGTTTTGATACTAGAAGAGATGTAGAATGATAGAGGTTTTGATACTAGAAGAGATGTAGAATGATAGAGGTTTTGATACTAGAGGAGATGTAGAATGATAGAGGTTTTGATACTAGAGGAGATGTAGGATGATAGAGGTTTTGATACTAGAGGAGATGTAGGATGATAGAGGTTTTGATACTAGAGGAGGTGTAGGATGATAGAGGTTTTGATACTAGAAGAGATGTTGGATGATAGAGGTTTTGATACTAGAGGAGGTGTAGGATGATAGAGGTTTTGATACTAGAGGAGATGTAGGATGATAGAGGTTTTGATACTAGAAGAGATGTTGAATGATAGAGGTTTTGATACTAGAAGAGATGTAGAATGATAGAGGTTTTGATACTAGAGGATGTAGGATGATAGAGGTTTTGATACTAGAAGAGATGTTGGATGATAGAGGTTTTGATACTAGAGGAGGTGTAGGATGATAGAGGTTTTGATACTAGAAGAGATGTAGAATGATAGAGGTTTTGATACTAAAGGAGGTGTAGAATGATAGAGGTTTTGATACTAGAAGAGATGTAGAATGATAGAGGTTTTGATACTAGAAGAGATGTAGAATGATAGAGGTTTTGATACTAGAAGAGATGTAGAATGATAGAGGTTTTGATACTAGAAGAGATGTAGAATGATAGAGGTTTTGATACTAGAAGAGATGTAGAATGATAGAGGTTTTGATACTAGAAGAGATGTAGAATGATAGAGGTTTTGATACTAGAGGAGGTGTAGGATGATAGAGGTTTTGATACTAGAAGAGATGTAGGATGATAGAGGTTTTGATACTAGAAGAGATGTAGAATGATAGAGGTTTTGATACTAGAAGAGATGTAGAATGATAGAGGTTTTGATACTAGAAGAGATGTAGAATGATAGAGGTTTTGATACTAGAAGAGATGTAGAATGATAGAGGTTTTGATACTAGAGGAGATGTAGAATGATAGAGGTTTTGATACTAGAGGAGATGTAGGATGATAGAGGTTTTGATACTAGAGGAGGTGTAGGATGATAGAGGTTTTGATACTAGAGGAGGTGTAGGATGATAGAGGTTTTGATACTAGAGGAGATGTAGGATGATAGAGGTTTTGATACTAGAGGAGATGTAGAATGATAGAGGTTTTGATACTAGAAGAGATGTAGAATGATAGAGGTTTTGATACTAGAGGAGATGTAGAATGATAGAGGTTTTGATACTAGAAGAGATGTAGAATGATAGAGGTTTTGATACTAGAGGAGATGTAGGATGATAGAGGTTTTGATACTAGAAGAGATGTTGGATGATAGAGGTTTTGATACTAGAAGAGATGTAGAATGATAGAGGTTTTGATACTAGAAGAGATGTAGAATGATAGAGGTTTTGATACTAGAAGAGATGTAGAATGATAGAGGTTTTGATACTAGAAGAGATGTAGAATGATAGAGGTTTTGATACTAGAGGAGATGTAGAATGATAGAGGTTTTAATACTAGAGATGTAGAATGATAGAGGTTTTGATACTAGAAGAGATGTAGAATGATAGAGGTTTTGATACTAGAAGAGATGTAGAATGATAGAGGTTTTGATACTAGAAGAGATGTAGAATGATATAGGTTTTGATACTAGAAGAGATGTAGAATGATAGAGGTTTTGATACTAGAAGAGATGTAGAATGATAGAGGTTTTGATACTAGAGGAGATGTAGAATGATAGAGGTTTTGATACTAGAAGAGATGTAGAATGATAGAGGTTTTGATACTAGAAGAGATGTAGAATGATAGAGGTTTTGATACTAGAGGAGATGTAGAATGATAGAGGTTTTGATACTAGAGGAGATGTAGGATGATAGAGGTTTTGATACTAGAGGATGTAGGATGATAGAGGTTTTGATACTAGAGGAGGTGTAGGATGATAGAGGTTTTGATACTAGAGGAGATGTAGGATGATAGAGGTTTTGATACTAGAGGAGATGTAGAATGATAGAGGTTTTGATACTAGAAGAGATGTAGAATGATAGAGGTTTTGATACTAGAGGAGATGTTGAATGATAGAGGTTTTGATACTAGAGGAGATGTAGAATGATAGAGGTTTTGATACTAGAAGAGATGTAGAATGATAGAGGTTTTGATACTAGAAGAGATGTAGAATGATAGAGGTTTTGATACTAGAAGAGATGTAGAATGATAGAGGTTTTGATACTAGAGGAGATGTAGAATGATAGAGGTTTTGATACTAGAAGAGATGTAGAATGATAGAGGTTTTGATACTAGAAGAGATGTAGAATGATAGAGGTTTTGATACTAGAGGAGATGTAGAATGATAGAGGTTTTGATACTAGAGGAGATGTAGATGATAGAGGTTTTGATACTAGAGGAGGTGTAGGATGATAGAGGTTTTGATACTAGAGGAGGTGTAGGATGATAGAGGTTTTGATACTAGAAGAGATGTTGGATGATAGAGGTTTTGATACTAGAGAAGTGTAGGATGATAGAGGTTTTGATACTAGAGGAATGTAGGATGATAGAGGTTTTGATACTAGAAGAGATGTGAATGATAGAGGTTTTGATACTAGAAGAGATGTAGAATGATAGAGGTTTTGATACTAGAGGAGGTGTAGGATGATAGAGGTTTTGATACTAGAAGAGATGTTGGATGATAGAGGTTTTGATACTAGAGGAGGTGTAGGATGATAGAGGTTTTGATACTAGAAGAGATGTAGAATGATAGAGGTTTTGATACTAAAGGAGGTGTAGAATGATAGAGGTTTTGATACTAGAAGAGATGTAGAATGATAGAGGTTTTGATACTAGAAGAGATGTAGAATGATAGAGGTTTTGATACTAGAAGAGATGTAGAATGATAGAGGTTTTGATACTAGAAGAGATGTAGAATGATAGAGGTTTTGATACTAGAAGAGATGTAGAATGATAGAGGTTTTGATACTAGAAGAGATGTAGAATGATAGAGGTTTTGATACTAGAGGAGGTGTAGGATGATAGAGGTTTTGATACTAGAAGAGATGTAGGATGATAGAGGTTTTGATACTAGAAGAGATGTAGAATGATAGAGGTTTTGATACTAGAAGAGATGTAGAATGATAGAGGTTTTGATACTAGAAGAGATGTAGAATGATAGAGGTTTTGATACTAGAAGAGATGTAGAATGATAGAGGTTTTGATACTAGAGGAGATGTAGAATGATAGAGGTTTTGATACTAGAGGAGATGTAGGATGATAGAGGTTTTGATACTAGAGGAGGTGTAGGATGATAGAGGTTTTGATACTAGAGGAGGTGTAGGATGATAGAGGTTTTGATACTAGAGGAGATGTAGGATGATAGAGGTTTTGATACTAGAGGAGATGTAGAATGATAGAGGTTTTGATACTAGAAGAGATGTAGAATGATAGAGGTTTTGATACTAGAGGAGATGTGAATGATAGAGGTTTTGATACTAGAAGAGATGTAGAATGATAGAGGTTTTGATACTAGAGGAGATGTAGAATGATAGAGGTTTTGATACTAGAGGAGATGTAGAATGATAGAGGTTTTGATACTAGAGGAGATGTAGAATGATAGAGGTTTTGATACTAGAGGAGGTGTAGGATGATAGAGGTTTTGATACTAGAAGAGATGTTGGATGATAGAGGTTTTGATACTAGAGGAGGTGTAGGATGATAGAGGTTTTGATACTAGAAGAGATGTAGGATGATAGAGGTTTTGATACTAGAGAAGGTGTAGGATGATAGAGGTTTTGATACTAGAGGAGATGTAGGATGATAGAGGTTTTGATACTAGAAGAGATGTAGAATGATAGAGGTTTTGATACTAGAAGAGATGTAGAATGATAGAGGTTTTGATACTAGAGGAGGTGTAGGATGATAGAGGTTTTGATACTAGAAGAGATGTAGGATGATAGAGGTTTTGATACTAGAGGAGGTGTAGGATGATAGAGGTTTTGATACTAGAAGAGATGTAGAATGATAGAGGTTTTGATACTAAAGGAGGTGTAGGATGATAGAGGTTTTGATACTAGAGGAGATGTAGGATGATAGAGGTTTTGATACTAGAAGAGATGTAGAATGATAGAGGTTTTGATACTAGAAGAGATGTAGAATGATAGAGGTTTTGATACTAGAAGAGATGTAGAATGATAGAGGTTTTGATACTAGAAGAGATGTAGAATGATAGAGGTTTTGATACTAGAAGAGATGTAGAATGATAGAGGTTTTGATACTAGAAGAGATGTAGAATGATAGAGGTTTTGATACTAGAGGAGATGTAGAATGATAGAGGTTTTGATACTAGAGATGTAGAATGATAGAGGTTTTGATACTAGAAGAGATGTAGAATGATAGAGGTTTTGATACTAGAAGAGATGTAGAATGATAGAGGTTTTGATACTAGAAGAGATGTAGAATGATAGAGGTTTTGATACTAGAAGAGATGTAGAATGATAGAGGTTTTGATACTAGAAGAGATGTAGAATGATAGAGGTTTTGATACTAGAGGAGATGTAGAATGATAGAGGTTTTGATACTAGAAGAGATGTAGAATGATAGAGGTTTTGATACTAGAAGAGATGTAGAATGATAGAGGTTTTAATACTAGAGGAGATGTAGAATGATAGAGGTTTTGATACTAGAGGAGATGTAGGATGATAGAGGTTTTGATACTAGAGGAGGTGTAGGATGATAGAGGTTTTGATACTAGAGGAGGTGTAGGATGATAGAGGTTTTGATACTAGAGGAGATGTTGGATGATAGAGGTTTTGATACTAGAGGAGATGTAGAATGATAGAGGTTTTGATACTAGAAGAGATGTAGAATGATAGAGGTTTTGATACTAGAGGAGATGTTGAATGATAGAGGTTTTGATACTAGAAGAGATGTAGAATGATAGAGGTTTTGATACTAGAGGAGATGTTGAATGATAGAGGTTTTGATACTAGAGGAGATGTAGAATGATAGAGGTTTTGATACTAGAAGAGATGTAGAATGATAGAGGTTTTGATACTAGAAGAGATGTAGAATGATAGAGGTTTTGATACTAGAAGAGATGTAGAATGATAGAGGTTTTGATACTAGAGGAGATGTAGAATGATAGAGGTTTTGATACTAGAAGAGATGTAGAATGATAGAGGTTTTGATACTAGAAGAGATGTAGAATGATAGAGGTTTTGATACTAGAGGAGATGTAGAATGATAGAGGTTTTGATACTAGAGGAGATGTAGGATGATAGAGGTTTTGATACTAGAGGAGGTGTAGGATGATAGAGGTTTTGATACTAGAGGAGGTGTAGGATGATAGAGGTTTTGATACTAGAGGAGATGTTGGATGATAGAGGTTTTGATACTAGAGGAGATGTAGAATGATAGAGGTTTTGATACTAGAAGAGATGTAGAATGATAGAGGTTTTGATACTAGAGGAGATGTTGAATGATAGAGGTTTTGATACTAGAAGAGATGTAGAATGATAGAGGTTTTGATACTAGAGGAGATGTTGAATGATAGAGGTTTTGATACTAGAGGAGATGTAGAATGATAGAGGTTTTGATACTAGAAGAGATGTAGAATGATAGAGGTTTTGATACTAGAGGAGATGTAGAATGATAGAGGTTTTGATACTAGAAGAGATGTAGAATGATAGAGGTTTTGATACTAGAAGAGATGTAGAATGATAGAGGTTTTGATACTAGAGATGGTGGATGATAGAGGTTTTGATACTAGAAGAGATGTAGAATGATAGAGGTTTTGATACTAGAAGAGATGTTGGATGATAGAGGTTTTGATACTAGAAGAGATGTAGGATGATAGAGGTTTTGATACTAGAAGAGGTGTAGGATGATAGAGGTTTTGATACTAGAAGAGATGTAGGATGATAGAGGTTTTGATACTAGAAGAGATGTAGAATGATAGAGGTTTTGATACTAGAAGAGATGTAGAATGATAGAGGTTTTGATACTAGAGATGTTGGATGATAGAGGTTTTGATACTAGAAGAGATGTAGAATGATAGAGGTTTTGATACTAGAAGAGATGTAGAATGATAGAGGTTTTGATATAAAGGAGGTGTAGGATGATAGAGGTTTTGATACTAGAAGAGATGTAGAATGATAGAGGTTTTGATACTAGAAGAGATGTAGAATGATAGAGGTTTTGATACTAGAAGAGATGTAGAATGATAGAGGTTTTGATACTAGAAGAGATGTAGAATGATAGAGGTTTTGATACTAGAAGAGATGTAGAATGATAGAGGTTTTGATACTAGAAGAGATGTAGAATGATAGAGGTTTTGATACTAGAGGAGGTGTAGGATGATAGAGGTTTTGATACTAGAAGAGATGTAGGATGATAGAGGTTTTGATACTAGAAGAGATGTAGAATGATAGAGGTTTTGATACTAGAAGAGATGTAGAATGATAGAGGTTTTGATACTAGAAGAGATGTAGAATGATAGAGGTTTTGATACTAGAAGAGATGTAGAATGATAGAGGTTTTGATACTAGAAGAGATGTAGAATGATAGAGGTTTTGATACTAGAAGAGATGTAGAATGATAGAGGTTTTGATACTAGAAGAGATGTAGAATGATAGAGGTTTTGATACTAGAGGAGATGTAGAATGATAGAGGTTTTGATACTAGAAGAGATGTAGGATGATAGAGGTTTTGATACTAGAGGAGGTGTAGGATGATAGAGGTTTTGATACTAGAGGAGGTGTAGGATGATAGAGGTTTTGATACTAGAAGAGATGTTGGATGATAGAGGTTTTGATACTAGAGGAGGTGTAGGATGATAGAGGTTTTGATACTAGAGGAGGTGTAGGATGATAGAGGTTTTGATACTAGAAGAGATGTTGGATGATAGAGGTTTTGATACTAGAGGAGGTGTAGGATGATAGAGGTTTTGATACTAGAAGAGATGTTGGATGATAGAGGTTTTGATACTAGAGAAGGTGTAGGATGATAGAGGTTTTGATACTAGAGGATTGTAGGATGATAGAGGTTTTGATACTAGAAGAGATGTTGAATGATAGAGGTTTTGATACTAGAAGAGATGTAGAATGATAGAGGTTTTGATACTAGAGGAGGTGTAGGATGATAGAGGTTTTGATACTAGAAGAGATGTTGGATGATAGAGGTTTTGATACTAGAGGAGGTGTAGGATGATAGAGGTTTTGATACTAGAAGAGATGTAGAATGATAGAGGTTTTGATAATAAAGGAGGTGTAGGATGATAGAGGTTTTGATACTAGAAGAGATGTAGAATGATAGAGGTTTTGATACTAGAAGAGATGTAGAGTTATAGAGGTTTTGATACTAGAAGAGATGTAGAATGATAGAGGTTTTGATACTAGAAGAGATGTAGAATGATAGAGGTTTTGATACTAGAAGAGATGTAGAATGATAGAGGTTTTGATACTAGAAGAGATGTAGAATGATAGAGGTTTTGATACTAGAGGAGGTGTAGGATGATAGAGGTTTTGATACTAGAAGAGATGTTGGATGATAGAGGTTTTGATACTAGAAGAGATGTAGAATGATAGAGGTTTTGATACTAGAAGAGATGTACAATGATAGAGGTTTTAATACTAGAAGAGATGTAGAATGATAGAGGTTTTGATACTAGAAGAGATGTAGAATGATAGAGGTTTTAATGCTAGAGGAGATGTAGAATGATAGAGGTTTTAATGCTAGAGATGTAGAATGATATAGGTTTTGATACTAGAAGAGATGTAGAATGATAGAGGTTTTGATACTAGAAGAGATGTAGAATGATAGAGGTTTTGATACTAGAAGAGATGTAGAATGATATAGGTTTTGATACTAGAAGAGATGTAGAATGATAGAGGTTTTGATACTAGAAGAGATGTAGAATGATAGAGGTTTTGATACTAGAGGAGATGTAGAATGATAGAGGTTTTGATACTAGAAGAGATGTAGAATGATAGAGGTTTTGATACTAGAAGAGATGTAGAATGATAGAGGTTTTAATGCTAGAGGAGATGTAGAATGATAGAGGTTTTGATACTAGAGGAGATGTAGGATGATAGAGGTTTTGATACTAGAGGAGGTGTAGAATGATAGAGGTTTTGATACTAGAGATGTTGGATGATAGAGGTTTTGATACTAGAAGAGATGTAGAATGATAGAGGTTTTGATACTAGAAGAGATGTAGAATGATAGAGGTTTTGATACTAAAGGAGGTGTAGATGATAGAGGTTTTGATACTAGAAGAGATGTAGAATGATAGAGGTTTTGATACTAGAAGAGATGTAGAGATAGAGGTTTTGATACTAGAAGAGATGTAGAATGATAGAGGTTTTGATACTAGAAGAGATGTAGAATGATAGAGGTTTTGATACTAGAAGAGATGTAGAATGATAGAGGTTTTGATACTAGAAGAGATGTAGAATGATAGAGGTTTTGATACTAGAGGAGGTGTAGATGATAGAGGTTTTGATACTAGAAGAGATGTTGGATGATAGAGGTTTTGATACTAGAAGAGATGTAGAATGATAGAGGTTTTGATACTAGAAGAGATGTAGAATGATAGAGGTTTTGATACTAGAAGAGATGTAGAATGATAGAGGTTTTGATACTAGAAGAGATGTAGAATGATAGAGGTTTTGATACTAGAAGAGATGTAGAATGATAGAGGTTTTGATACTAGAAGAGATGTAGAATGATAGAGGTTTTGATACTAGAAGAGATGTAGAATGATAGAGGTTTTGATACTAGAGGAGATGTAGAATGATAGAGGTTTTGATACTAGAAGAGATGTAGGATGATAGAGGTTTTGATACTAGAGGAGGTGTATGATGATAGAGGTTTTGATACTAGAGGAGGTGTAGGATGATAGAGGTTTTGATACTAGAAGAGATGTTGGATGATAGAGGTTTTGATACTAGAGGAGGTGTAGGATGATAGAGGTTTTGATACTAGAGGAGGTGTAGGATGATAGAGGTTTTGATACTAGAAGAGATGTTGGATGATAGAGGTTTTGATACTAGAGGAGGTGTAGGATGATAGAGGTTTTGATACTAGAAGAGATGTTGGATGATAGAGGTTTTGATACTAGAGAAGGTGTAGGATGATAGAGGTTTTGATACTAGAGGAATGTAGGATGATAGAGGTTTTGATACTAGAAGAGATGTTGAATGATAGAGGTTTTGATACTAGAAGAGATGTAGAATGATAGAGGTTTTGATACTAGAGGAGGTGTAGGATGATAGAGGTTTTGATACTAGAAGAGATGTTGGATGATAGAGGTTTTGATACTAGAGGAGGTGTAGGATGATAGAGGTTTTGATACTAGAAGAGATGTAGAATGATAGAGGTTTTGATACTAAAGGAGGTGTAGGATGATAGAGGTTTTGATACTAGAAGAGATGTAGAATGATAGAGGTTTTGATACTAGAAGAGATGTAGAGTTATAGAGGTTTTGATACTAGAAGAGATGTAGAATGATAGAGGTTTTAATACTAGAAGAGATGTAGAATGATAGAGGTTTTGATACTAGAAGAGATGTAGAATGATAGAGGTTTTGATACTAGAAGAGATGTAGAATGATAGAGGTTTTGATACTAGAGGAGGTGTAGGATGATAGAGGTTTTGATACTAGAAGAGATGTTGGATGATAGAGGTTTTGATACTAGAAGAGATGTAGAATGATAGAGGTTTTGATACTAGAAGAGATGTACAATGATAGAGGTTTTAATACTAGAAGAGATGTAGAATGATAGAGGTTTTGATACTAGAAGAGATGTAGAATGATAGAGGTTTTAATGCTAGAGGAGATGTAGAATGATAGAGGTTTTAATGCTAGAGATGTAGAATGATATAGGTTTTGATACTAGAAGAGATGTAGAATGATAGAGGTTTTGATACTAGAAGAGATGTAGAATGATAGAGGTTTTGATACTAGAAGAGATGTAGAATGACATAGGTTTTGATACTAGAAGAGATGTAGAATGATAGAGGTTTTGATACTAGAAGAGATGTAGAATGATAGAGGTTTTGATACTAGAGGAGATGTAGAATGATATAGGTTTTGATACTAGAAGAGATGTAGAATGATAGAGGTTTTGATACTAGAAGAGATGTAGAATGATAGAGGTTTTAATGCTAGAGGAGATGTAGAATGATAGAGGTTTTGATACTAGAGGAGATGTAGGATGATAGAGGTTTTGATACTAGAGGAGGTGTAGGATGATAGAGGTTTTGATACTAGAGGAGGTGTAGGATGATAGAGGTTTTGATACTAGAGGAGATGTTGGATGATAGAGGTTTTGATACTAGAGGAGATGTAGAATGATAGAGGTTTTGATACTAGAAGAGATGTAGAATGATAGAGGTTTTGATACTAGAGGAGATGTTGAATGATAGAGGTTTTGATACTAGAAGAGATGTAGAATGATAGAGGTTTTAAAATTCTAGAGGAGATGTTGAATGATAGAGGTTTTGATACTAGAGGAGATGTAGAATGATAGAGGTTTTGATACTAGAAGAGATGTAGAATGATAGAGGTTTTGATACTAGAGGAGATGTAGAATGATAGAGGTTTTGATACTAGAGAGATGTAGAATGATAGAGGTTTTGATACTAGAAGAGGTGTAGAATGATAGAGGTTTTGATACTAGAAGAGATGTAGAATGATAGAGGTTTTGATACTAGAGAGATGTAGAATGATAGAGGTTTTGATACTAGAAGAGATGTTGGATGATAGAGGTTTTGATACTAGAAGAGATGTAGGATGATAGAGGTTTTGATACTAGAAGAGGTGTAGGATGATAGAGGTTTTGATACTAGAAGAGATGTTGGATGATAGAGGTTTTGATACTAGAAGAGATGTAGAATGATAGAGGTTTTGATACTAGAAGAGATGTAGAATGATAGAGGTTTTGATACTAGAGATGTTGGATGATAGAGGTTTTGATACTAGAAGAGATGTAGAATGATAGAGGTTTTGATACTAGAGGAGATGTAGGATGATAGAGGTTTTGATACTAGAAGAGATGTAGGATGATAGAGGTTTTGATACTAGAAGAGATGTTGGATGATAGAGGTTTTGATACTAGAAGAGATGTTGGATGATAGAGGTTTTGATACTAGAAGAGATGTAGAATGATAGAGGTTTTGATACTAGAGATGTTGGATGATAGAGGTTTTGATACTAGAAGAGATGTAGAATGATAAAGGTTTTGATACTAGAAGAGATGTTGGATGATAGAGGTTTTGATACTAGAAGAGATGTTGGATGATAGAGGTTTTGATACTAGAAGAGATGTAGAATGATAGAGGTTTTGATACTAGAGAAGATGTAGGATGATAGAGGTTAGTCTGGTGTAAATTGTAACCTGGAATCCAGTTCTGGAGTGTGGACAAGGTTGCGCAGCAGAGAGTGGCTTTGAGTTCAAGAAAAGATTCACCTCAAGGATTTGAGACGAGAATATATGAGAATGTTTTCCGAATGAATATTAGAATTTGTGAATGAGATTGAAGCAAATTTCTGAAGAGAACATTCACAGAAGTTAGTGTATCATGTTTGTGATTTTGTTACAGCAAATGTGAGCTGTGCTGATTTTCATACAGAACTAGGAGAGTGTCACACCATCGGTAGTTGCCTTAAACACTTAAAATTGACCACTAATGATGTCGGGTTTTTAAATGCATAATGAACCATAACAAGCGTTTCTGTTTAGTGAGATACTTGAAGAGGGAAGCAAACATTGTTATCAGATGAGCCTGTGAAGTGTGACTAGAGGATTGGTTTATCAACTTGTGATGAGCAATCAATACTGAATGATCAAGTCTTCACATGAAGCCTTGAGGGCGACCCTTAGTGTAGACCTTGTCATTTCTACGCTGTTTGTAATCTCTCGCCTTGTCTTCGTCACTGCCATAGTAATGTGGATTGTCGGTCACGGCTGGTAATGTGAATTGTTGATCACGGCTGGTAATATGATATGGTGGTCACTTTGATAATAATGACAGTCTCGGCTGGTAATGTGAATTGTCGGTCACGGCTCATAATATGAAATGGTGGTCACTTTGATAATAATGACAACCTCGCTGGTAATGTGAATTGTCGGTCACGGCTGGTAATATGAAATGGTGGTCACTTTGATAATAATGACAGTCTCGGCTGGTAATGTGAATTGTTGATCACGGCTGGTAATATGAAATGGTGGTCACTTTGATAATAATGACAGTCTCGGCTGGTAATGTGAATTGTTGATCACGGCTGGTAATATGAAATGGTGGTCACTTTGATAATAATGACAGTCTCGGCTGGTAATGTGAATTGTCGGTCATGGCTGGTAATGTGTAGTTGTCTGCCACTGACATCAATAATAACGACACAGCTGGTAATGTCTAACGGTCGGTCACGGCTGGTAATATTAAAAGTCGGACAAGACTGCTAGTAATACCGCAATTATCTAGACGAAAGACTGGTCTAGTCCCTGCAAGTCAGCGCCTGTTCGAGCTAGCTCCTCGAGTAGCCTGCCGATGTCTTGCCAATTCGCAGTCCGGAAGTATCCACCATTTTGTATTAACTTGCAGGGGTCGTGATCTCACATTTGAGATCGTGGTCCAGCCGATGTCCATGACGGAATCTCCAGACAGGCGGTGCCCTGGTTTCAGCAACCACACACTCACGGGCGCGCACATGCAACCACGCATACACAGGCAACGGACGATACCGCTTTGCGGATGAATAATTACAATCGGATTTAGTTGCCGATACCGATACCACACACAGAACCTGAGCTACGAGACGGAACCGGACGCTTGCGATACGTGGACGGGAGCCAGGGTAATCGTACCGGCCCGGGTGGTATCGTCTGTCTGGACAAGGCTATCAGCATCAAGAGCCGTGATGGCTGGTGATCAAGACTGACACGAATTCATCTCACGAACAACGCTTAATGTTTTTGAGGCGTTCACCACTTTATTTGTTCAGCTCTTTTAGAAGTGTCGCTAACTGCGACTGTTCAGCTCTTTAATAAATGTCGCTAACTGCGACTGTTCAGCTCTTTAATAAATGTCGCTAACTGCGACTGTTCAACTATTTAAGAAATGTCGCTAACTGCGACAATACTACTCTTTAATAAATGTCGCTAACTGCGACTGTTCAAAGTTCAACATGTAATGATATTAATGTCTGTCTACACATGCCCCTAGTCTAGGCGTCACTAAAGTGACGTCATACTGGCAGGCGGCTGGAAGCTTCCATCAGAAGAGATCAAGACGTTGTTCTGTACAAGGTGACGTCATACCAGGTCAAACTTCTTTCTTGTCTTCAACAAACCCTACGCCTCCACTTACGGTGGTTCTCCCGCAATTCTTTAACATATTTTTTTCCAACATCTGATGAGCGTATACTACATCCACCTCTAAACTACATCCACATCTATACTACATCCACCACATTACTACACCCACCTCTGTACTACATCCACTTCTATAATACACCCACCTCTATACTACACCCACCACTATACTACATCCACTTCTATACTACACCCACCTCTATACTACACCCACCTCTATACTACATCCACCTCTATACTACATCCACCTCTATACTACACCCACGTCTATACTACATCCACCTCTATACTACATCCACCTCTATACTACACCCTGCTCTATACTACAACCACCTCTATACTACATCCACCTCTATACTACACCCACGTCTATACTACATCCACCTCTATACTACATCCACCTCTATACTACACCCTGCTCTATACTACAACCACCTCTATACTACATCCACCTCTATACTACATCCACCTATATACTACATCCACCTCTATACTACACCCACCTCTATGCTACACCCACGTCTATACTACATCCACCTCTATGATACCCCAACTCTATACTACTCTTAGGTTTATACTACACCGACCTCTATACTACACCCAACTCTATACTAGACCCAGGTCTATACTACACCCAACTCTATACTGCACACAGGTCTATACTACACCCAACTCTATACTACACCCATGTCTATACTACACCCAACTCTATACTACACCTTGCTCTATACTACACACAACTCTATACTACACCCAGGTTATTACTACACCCACCTCTATACTACACCCAACTCTATGCTACACCCAAATCTATACTACACCCAACTCTATACTACACCCAGGTCTATACTACACCCAATTCTATACTACACCCAACTCTATACTACACCCAACTCTATACTACACTCAGGTCTATACTACACCCAACTCTATACTACATCCAACTCTATACTACACCCAACTCTATCCTACACCCTCCTCTATATCACACCACTTCTATATTACACCCACGTCTATACTACACCCAGGTTTATACTACACCCACTTCTATACTACACCCACCTCTTTACTACACCCACCTCTATACTACACCCACCTCTATTTTACACCCATGTCTATACTACACTCACCTCTATACTAGACCCAGGTCTATACTACACCCTCTTCTATACTACAGCAACGTCTATACTACACCCAGGTCTATATTACACCCAGGTTTATACTACTCCCACCACTACACTAAACCTATCTCTATACTACACCAATCTCTAAAGCACACCCAGGTTTATACTACACGTACGTCTATACTACACACAGATCTATACTACACTCAACTCTATACTACACCCAAATATATACTACACCCAGCTCTATACTACACGAACTATATACTACACCCAGCACTATACTACACCCAACTCTATACTACATCCAACTCTATACTACACCCAACTCTATACTACACCCAACTCTGTACTACACCCAACTCTATACTACTCCCAGGTCTATACTACATCCCCCACTATACTACACCTACCTCTATACTACACCCAACTTTACACTACACCCAGGTCTATACTACACCCAACTCTATACTACACATAACTCTATTCTACACCCAACTCTATGCTACACCCAACTCTATACTACCCAACTCTATACTACACCCAGGTCTATACTACACCCACCTCTATACTACACCCACGTCTATACTACATCCACCTCTATACTACATCCACCTCTATACTAAATCCACCTCTATACTACACCCACCTAAATACTACACCCACCTCTATATTACACCCATGTCTATACTACACTCACCTCTATACTAGACCCAGGTCTATACTACACCCAACTCTATACTACACCCAACTCTATACTACACCCAACTCTATACTACTCCCAGGTCTATACTACATCCACCACTATACTACACACACCTCTATACTACACCCAACTCTACACTACACCAAGGTCTATACTACACCCACCTCTATACTACAGCTAGGTCTATACTACACCCTCCTCTATACTACACCCAACTCTATACTACACCCAACTCTATACTACATCCACCTCTATAGTACATCCACCTATATAATACATCCACCTCTATACTACACCCACCTATATACTACATCCACCTCTATACTACATCCACCTCTATACTACATCCACCTCTATACTAAATCCACCTCTATACTACACCCACCTAAATACTACACCCACCTCTATATTACACCCATGTCTATACTACACTCACCTCTATACTAGACCCAGGTCTATACTACACCCACATCTATACTACACCCTCCTCTATACTACAGCAACGTCTATACTACACCCAGGTCTATACTACACTCAACTCTATACTGCACCAAACTATATACTACACCCAACTCAACGTCCCAACTCTACGTCCCATTGCCATCCAGACCTGACACTTCTATAACTTCGGACATCACGTGACAACCAGGACAATCTGCAGCTCATCACCCCCCCCCCCTTTCCCCCACCTCTATCTACATAATTGCAAAGACCCACTTACTACCATCACCTGAAAGCTGATTCTAACCGGATGTCCGCCCCACCTCCCACCCTCCTACATATTCTAACTGGGTGTCCGCCCCACCTCCCAGCCTTCTACATATTCTAACTGGGTGTCCGCCCCACCTCCCAGCCTCCTACATATTCTAACTGGATGTCCGCCCCGCCTCCCAGCCTCCTACATATTCTAACTGGGTGTCCGTCCCACCTCCCACCCTCCTACATATTCTAACTGGGTGTCCGTCCCACCTCCCACCCTCCTACATATTCTAACAGGATGTTCGCCCCACCTCCCAACCTCCTACATATTTTAACCGGATGTCCGCCCCACCTCCCAACCTCCTACATATTCTAACTGGGTGTCCGTCCCACTTCCCAGCCTCCTACATATTCTAACCGGATGTCCGCCTCCTCTCACTCTCCTACATATTCTAACCGGATGTCCGCCCCACCTCCCAACCTCCTACATATTCTAACCGGATGTCCGCCCCACCTCCCAGCCTCCTAGATACCCTAGATGTTTCTTCCTCTCCTGGAGGTCTGCTATTGGCTGTTCTCCCAGTCACGTGACTCACATAGTTCACGCCCGTGTTCTCCAAGCTCTCAGAACGAGACCGGGTTGTCTACCCTGGCCCTTCAGTCAAGAACATGGAGACCAGTAGTCCCTAGTGTCCTTGACCCATTTATACAAAGCACGTGGAGTTGTTTTCTTCCAGGCTAGACCCATCGAGAGCCAGCAACACCCCAACGAAGGTGAAGGTCAGCGATTAGTAACGACCGTGAAGTGTGTGGAACATCCGACATTTCACACCCCCATTAGCGCCAACATTTCTGAAGCCCCTTGACTAGTGACTCGACTGACACTCACTCAAAGTGAAAGAATGATTCAGCCTTCACTTCA
This sequence comes from Megaustenia siamemsis, assembly GCA_032433765.1. Lineage (NCBI taxonomy): Eukaryota > Metazoa > Mollusca > Gastropoda > Stylommatophora > Ariophantidae > Megaustenia > Megaustenia siamemsis. Next base: position 102,502,551 of record JAVIAB010000047.1, on the reverse strand, counting down.
GCTCACATTCCAGCTCCTACTTCTTACTTCACTTCTTCTACTCTTACTTTACTTATTTCCACTTCTCTCTCTCTCCATCCTCTTCTTCTACTACTTTTTCTTTGCTTCCTCTCTTGCTTCACCTTCACCACTCGACAACTACTCCACACGTTGAAGGCTACAGTTGTTTCAAGTTGACACTCGCTACACTCAACTGTAGTCACCGACTGGTTGCAAAACTAATATCTACACCAACTGTAGCCACCGACTGGTTGTAAAACTAATATCTACACCAACTGTAGCTACTGTATGTGTGTGTGTGGTTGTGGGTGTGTGTGAGTGGATGTGTATGTGTATGTGTATGTGTATGTGTGAGTGTCTGGATGTATGTTTGTGTGGGTGTGTGTGGGGGATGTCGGTATGTGTGGGGGGTGTATATGCATTCTCTACAGCAAACGTCTCTCCAACAACAGGTCGGGTCTATCCCTAATGGGTCGCCTCCATCTCCAACAACAGGTCTGGTCTAACCCTAATGGGTCGCCTCCATCGTCATCATCTCCAACAACAGGTTGGGTCTAACCATAATCAGACACCTCATCGTTTCTTTAATGTTTACCGGATTTTAAGTAGGACAGAGAGTCAGCTCTGGCGTAATACCGACCATATTATCCACAACAAGATGAGCTCAAGAAGTATACAAAACATGGACAGCAGCACCATATTTCCTATCCAATCCCTGTGTTACCTGTACCATTACAATCCCTATGTCACCTGTACCATTACAATAGCTATGTTACCTGTACCATTACAATCACTGTTACCTGTATCATACAATCCCTATGTTACCTGTATCATACAATCACTGTTACCTGTATCATACAATCCCTATGTTACCTGTATCATACAATCACTGTTACCTGTATCATACAATCCCTATGTTACCTGTACCATTACAATCACTGTTACCTGTATCATACAATCCCTATGTTACCTGCACCATTACAATCCCTATGTTACCCGTATCATACAATCCCTATGTTACCTGTATCATACAATGCCTATTTTACCTGTATCATTTAATCTCTTTGTTACCTGTATCATACAATACCTATGTTACCTGTATCATACAATCTCTATGTTACCTGTATCATACAATCGCTATGTTACCTGTATCATACAATCTCTATGTTACCTGTATCATACAATCCCTATGTTACCTGTATCAAACAATCGCTATGTTACCTGTATCATACAATCCCTATGTTTCCTGCATCATACAATCCCTATGTTACCTGTATCATACAATCTCCATGTTTCCTGTATCATACAATCTCTATGTTACCATTACCATACAATCCATTTCGCTGACAATATGATACAAGTTTGACAAAGTTGTCCATTTCTCTGACAATGAAATACAAGTTTGACAAAGCTGTCCATTTCTCTGACAATGAAATACAAGTTTGACAAAGTTGTCCATTTCTCTGACAATGAAATACAAGTTTGACAAAGTTGTCCATTTCTCTGACAATGTAATACAAGTTTGACAAAGTTGTCCATTTCTCTGACAATGAAATACAAGTTTCACAAAGCTGTCCATTTCTCTGATTATGTGATACAAGTTTGACAAAGTTGTCCATTTCTCTGATTATGTGATACAAGTTTGACAAAGTTGTCCATTTCTCTGACAATGAAATACAAGTTTGACAAAGCTGTCCATTTCTCTGACAATGAAATACAAGTTTGACAAAGCTGTCCATTTCTCTGATTATGTGATACAAGTTTGACAAAGTTGTCCATTTCTCTGACAATGAAATACAAGTTCCACAAAGCTGTCCATTTCTCTGACAATGAAATACAAGTTTGACAAAGTTGTCCATTTCTCTGACAATGAAATACAAGTTTGACAAAGTTGTCCATTTCTCTGACAATGAAATACAAGTTTGACAAAGTTGTCCATTTCTCTGACAATGTAATACAAGATTGACAAAGTTGTCCATTTCTCTGACTATGTAAAACAAGTTTAAAAAGAAGTTATCCATTTCTCTGGCTATGTAATACAAGTTTAACAAAGTTATCCATTTCTCTGACTATGTGATACAAGTTTAACAAAGTTGTCCATTTCTCTGACTATGTGATACAAGTTTAACAAAGTTATCCATTTCTCTGACTATGTGATACAAGTGTAAAAAAGTTATCCGTTTCTTTGACTATGTGATACAAGTTTAACAAAGTTATCCATTTCTCTGACTATGTGATACAAGTTTAACAAAGTTATCTATTTCTCAGACTATGTGATACAAGTTTAACAAAGTTATCCATTTCTCTGACTATGTGATACAAGTTTAACAAAGTTATCTATTTCTCTGACTATGTGATACAAGTTTAACAAAGTTATCTATTTCTCTCACAATGTGATACAAGTTTAACAAAGTTATCCATTTCTCTGACTATGTGATACAAGTTTAACAAAGTTATCCATTTCTCTGACTATGTGATACAAGTTTAACAAAGTTATCCATTTCTTTGACTATGTGATACAAGCTTAACAAAGTTATCCATTTCTCTGACTATGTGATACAAGTTTAACAAAGTTATCCATTTCTTTGACTATGTGATACAAGTTTAACAAAGTTATCCATTTCTTGACTATGTGATGCAAGATTAACAAAGTTATCCATTTCTCTGTCTATGTGATACAAGTTTAACAAAGTTATCCATTTCTCTGACTATGTGATACAAGTTTAACAAAGTTATCCATTTCTTTGACTATGTGATACACGTTTTAGAGATGTGTTTTTCATCTCCATAGATTGTTTTTAATTCTTCAATTTTGCTTCTCTAGATTCGGTGTGTTTTTTTTGTTTGCGTCTCTCTCTCTCTCTCTCTCTCTCTCTCTCTCTCTCACTCTCTCTCTCTATTTAGATTTACATATTTTGTTTTAATTTTTTTGTTTTTTTGGTGCAACTGATGTCGTTGCACTGTTGCCACCATTGACCCACGAGTCGACACGCCTCTGACTTTGATGTCACTGATGTTATGCACTATGGCCACTATTGACCAATAAGTCGACACGTCTCTGACTCAAGACGGACTAATCAGATTAGCGGTCGCATAACTAGACGTCTGTTGAGTACTCCCGCCTGATTGTCATTCCGGACGGCCAACACAGGCCGTGTTAACCACAGCCAGATAGAGGGCGCTTGTTGGCTTCTATATGTTCACCATTAGCACAATGTATTCAAGTCCAACAATGGATCACTAACTACGCCACTGGATCAATTGGGCCTCTGGTGAACGACTGACGTCAGTGGGCAGGGGAGGGAATCTCAAACTTTGTGTCCGATATTTCAGTTCCACTCACAAGTAGGGACACAAACACAAGTAGGGACACAAACACAAGTAGGGACATAAGAAGAGACACAAACACAAGTAGGGACACAAACACAAGCAGGGACATAAACACAAGCAGGGACATAAACACAAGTAAGGACAAAAACACAAGTAGGAAATCAAACACACTTAAGGACACAAACACAAGTAGGAATACAAACACAAGTAAGGACACAAATACAAGTAGGAATACAAACACAAGTAAGGACACAAACACAAGTAAAGACACAAACACAAGTAAGGACACAAATACAAGTAGGAATACAAACACAAGTAAGGACACAAATACAAGTAGGAATACAAACACAAGTAAGGACACAAATACAAGTAGGAATACAAACACAAGTAAGGACACAAAAACAAGTAAGGACACAGACAAAAGTAGGGGCAGAAACACAAGTAGGGACACATATACATATAGGGACACTAACACAAGTACGAACACAAACACAAGTAAGGACAAAAACACAAGTAGGAAATCAAACACACTTAAGGACACAAACACAAGTAGGAATACAAACACAAGTAAGGACACAAATACAAGTAGGAATACAAACACAAGTAAGGACACAAACACAAGTAAGGACACAAATACAAGTAGGAATACAAACACAAGTTAGGACACAAATACAAGTAGTAATACAAACACAAGTAAGGACACAAACACAAGTAAGGACACAAACATAAGTAGGAATACAAACACAAGTTAGGACACAAATACAAGTAGGAATACAAACACAAGTAAGGACACAAACACAAGTAGGAATAAAAACACAAGTAAGGACACAAATACAAGTAGGAATACAAACACTAGTAAGGACACAAAACACAGTAGGAATACAAACACAAGTAAGGACACAAATACAAGTAGGAATACAAACACAAGTAAGGACACAAATACAAGTAGGAATACAAACACAAGTAAGGACACAAACACAAGTAGGAATACAAACACAAGTAAGGACACAAATACAAGTAGGAATACAAACACAAGTAAGGACACAAATACAAGTAGGAATACAAACACAAGTAAGGACACAACCACAAGTAAGGACACAAACATAAGTAAGGACACAGACAAAAGTAGGAAAACAGTCACAAGTAGGAACACAGACAAAAGTAGTAACAGAGACATAAGTAGGGACACAGACACAAGTAGGGACACAGATAAAAGTAGGAACACAAACACAAGTAAGGACACAAATACAAGTAGTAATACAAACACAAGTAAGGACACAAACACAAGTAAGGACACAAACATAAGTAGGAATACAAACACAAGTTAGGACACAAATACAAGTAGGAATACAAACACAAGTAAGGACACAAACACAAGTAGGAATAAAAACACAAGTAAGGACACAAATACAAGTAGGAATACAAACACTAGTAAGGACACAAACACAAGTAGGAATACAAACACAAGTAAGGACACAAATACAAGTAGGAATACAAACACAAGTAAGGACACAAACATAAGTAAGGACACAAACACAAATAGGAACACAAACACAAGTAGGAATACAAACACAAGTAAGGACACAAATACAAGTAGGAATGCAAACACAAGTAAGGACACAAATACAAGTAGGAATACAAACACAAGTAAGGACACAACCACAAGTAAGGACACAAACATAAGTAAGGACACAGACAAAAGTAGGAAAACAGTCACAAGTAGGAACACAGACAAAAGTAGGAACAGAGACATAAGTAGGGACACAGACACAAGTAGGGACACAGATAAAAGTAGGAACACAAACACAAGTAAGGACACAAACACAAGTAAGGACACAAACACAAATAGGAATACAAACGCAAGTAAGGACACAAACACATGTAAGGACACAAACATAAGTAAGGACACAAACACAAGTAAGGACACAAACACAAGTAAGGACACAAACATAAGTAAGGACACAAACACAAGTAAGGACACAAACATAAGTAAGGACACAAACACAAATAGGAACACAAACACAAGTAGGAATACAAACACAAGTAAGGACACAAATACAAGTAGGAATACAAACACAAGTAAGGACACAAATACAAGTAGGAATACAAACACAAGTAAGGACACAACCACAAGTAAGGACACAATCATAAGTAAAGACACAGACAAAAGTAGGAAAACAGTCACAAGTAGGAACACAGACAAAAGTAGGAACAGAGACATAAGTAGGGACACAGACACAAGTAGGGACACAGATAAAAGTAGGAACACAAACACAAGTAAGGACACAAACACAAGTAAGGACACAAACACAAATAGGAATACAAACGCAAGTAAGGACACAAACATAAGTAAGGACACAAACACAAGTAAGGACACAAACATAAGTAAGGACACAAACATAAGTAAGGACACAAACATAAGTAAGGACACAAACACAAATAGGAATACAAACGCAAGTAAGGACACAAACACAAGTAAGGACACAAACAGAAGTAAGGACACAAACACAAGTAAGGACACAAACACAAATAGGAACAAAAACACAAGTAAGGAATTCCTCTTCTACCTTTTAGCTCCCAGTGGAGCATAGGTCTTCAACAAACACTTTCCAAGTCGTTCTGTTTTTTGCAAATTCTTCTAAGACCATTCCATGTCTTCCCCATCATCTTCATCTCTGCTTCAATCTGTCTTCTCCAAGAATTCCTTGGTCTTCCTCTTTGTCTTTTCCCCTGGGGATTCCAAAAAAGGGCCTGTTGTGTAATACTCTCAGTTGGCTTCCGTAGTGTGTGTCCTATCCATAGCCATCGTCTTCGCTGTATTTCTTTATCCACTGGTATTTGACGGTACATTTCCATAATTCCACGTTAGTGACTTTGTCCTGCCATTTCCATCCCTTTATTCTGCGCAAGCATCCATTAATGAAAGTCTGTACCTTCGTGATTGTCAATTTTGTTATTCTCCATGTTTCACAGCCATATAATAGAACCGACTTAACATTGGAGTTGAAAATTTTTATTTTTGTATTTAGCCTAATTTCTTTGGATTTCCATATGTTTCCCAGGGCAATGAAAGCTCCTCTTGCTTTTGATATCCTTATTTTGGAATCATTTTCTGTTCGCCCGTGCGCTGCCGGGGCCCGAAAGGGGAGTAAAAAATAGCGGCGCTGTACCCTACCAGGCATGTTCGTAAGAGGCGAGAAAGGAGGGTTAGGCATGGGACTGGCTATCCCATACTGTAAAAAAATAAGCCGAAAAAACTTCACAAACAAACACAAGTAAGGACACAACCACAAATAGGAACACAAACACAAGTAAGGACACAAATAAAAGTAAGGACACAAACAAAAGGGACACAAACACAAGCATGGACACAACCACAAGTAGTGACACAGACACAAGTAAGGACACAGACAAAAGGGACACAGACGCAAGTAAGAACACAAACATAAGTATGGACACAGACAAAAGTAGGAACACAGTCACAAGTAGGGACACAGACAAAAGTAGGAATACAGACACAAGTAGGAACACAGATACAAGTAGGGACACAGACACAAGTAGGGGTAGAAAAATAAGTAATGACACAGACAAAAGTAGGGGTAGAAATACAAGTAGGGACACAGACACAAATAGGGACACTGACAAAAGTAGGCGTAGAAAAACAAGTAGGGACACAGACAAAAGTAGGAACACTGATATAAGTAGGGACACAGACACAAGTAGGGACACAGACATAAGTAGGGACACAGACACAGGTAGGGACACAGACAAAAGTAGGAACACAGACATAAGTAGGGACACATTCACAAGTAGGGACACAGACACAAGTAGAGACACAGACACAAGTAGGGACACAGACAAAAGTAGGGGTAGAAAAACAAGTAGGAACACAGACACAAGTAGGGACACAGACATAAGTAGGGACACAGTCACAAGTAGGAACACAGTCACAAGTCGGGACACAGACACAAGTAGGGACACAGACACAAGTCGGGACACAGACACAAGTAGGGACACAGACACAAGTAGGGACACAGACACAAGTAGGGACACAGTCACAAGTAGGGACACAGACACAAGTAGGGACACAGACACAAGTAGGGACACAGACACAAGTAGGGGCACAGACACAAGTAGGGACACAGACACAAGTAGGGACACAGACACAAGTAGGGACACAATCACAAGTAGGGACACAGACACAAGTAGGGACACAGTCAAAAGTAGGGACACAGTCACAAGTAGGGACACAATCACAAGTAGGGACACAGACACAAGTAGGGACACAGTCACAAGTAGGGACACAATCACAAGTAGGGACACAGACACAAGTAGGGACACAGTCACAAGTAGGGACACAGACACAAGTAGGGACACAATCACAAGTAGGGACACAGACAAAAGTAGGGACACAGTCACAAGTAGGAACACAGACAAAAGTAGGGACACAGACACAAGTAGGGACACAGACACAAGTAGGGACACAGACACAAGTAGGGACACAGTCACAAGTAGGGACACAGACACAAGTAGGGACACAGACACAAGTAGGGACACAGACACAAGTAGGGGCACAGACACAAGTAGGGACACAGACACAAGTAGGGACACAGACACAAGTAGGGACACAATCACAAGTAGGGACACAGACACAAGTAGGGACACAGTCAAAAGTAGGGACACAGTCACAAGTAGGGACACAATCACAAGTAGGGACACAGACACAAGTAGGGACACAGTCACAAGTAGGGACACAATCACAAGTAGGGACACAGACACAAGTAGGGACACAGTCACAAGTAGGGACACAGACACAAGTAGGGACACAATCACAAGTAGGGACACAGACAAAAGTAGGGACACAGTCACAAGTAGGAACACAGACAAAAGTAGGGACACAGACACAAGTAGGGACACAGTCAAAAGTAGGGACACAGTCACAAGTATGTACACAGACACAAGTAGGAACACAGACACAAGTAGGGACACAGTCACAAGTAGGGACACAGACACAAGTAGGGACACAGACACAAGTAGGAACACAGACATAAGTAGGGATACAGTCACAAGTAGGGACACAGACACAAGTAGGGACACAGACACAAGTATGTACACAGACACAAGTAGGAACACAGACACAAGTAGGGACACAGTCACAAGTAGGGACACAGACACAAGTAGGGACACAGACACAAGTAGGAACACAGACATAAGTAGGGATACAGTCACAAGTAGGGACACAGACACAAGTAGGAATACAGATACAAGTAGGGACACAGACATAAGTAGGGATACAGACACAAGTAGGAACACAGATACAAGTAGGGACACAGACACAAATAGGGACACTGACAAAAGTAGGCGTAGAAAAACAAGTAGGGACACAGACAAAAGTAGGAACACTGACATAAGTAGGGACACAGACACAAGTAGGGACACAGACATAAGTAGGGACACAGACACAGGTAGGGACACAGACAAAAGTAGGAACACAGACATAAGTAGGGACACATTCACAAGTAGGGACACAGACACAAGTAGAGACACAGACACAAGTAGGGACACAGACAAAAGTAGGGGTAGAAAAACAAGTAGGAACACACACACAAATAGGGACACAGACATAAGTAGGGACACAGTCACAAGTAGGAACACAGTCACAAGTAGGGACACAGACACAAGTAGGGACACAGACACAAGTAGGGACACAGACACAAGTAGGGACACAGACACAAGTAGGGACACAGACACAAGTAGGGACACAGTCACAAGTAGGGACACAGACACAAGTAGGGACACAGACACAAGTATGTACACAGACACAAGTAGGAACACAGACACAAGTAGGGACACAGTCACAAGTAGGGACACAGACACAAGTAGGGACACAGACACAAGTAGGAACACAGACATAAGTAGGGATACAGTCACAAGTAGGGACACAGACACAAGTAAGAATACAGATACAAGTAGGGACACATACAAAAGTAGGGACACAGTCACAAGTATGTACACAGACACAAGTAGGGACACATACAAAAGTAGGGACACAGACACAAGTATGTACACAGACACAAGTAGGAACACAGGCTCAAGTAGGGACACAGTCATAAGTAGGGACACATACAAAAGTAGGGACACAGTCACAAGTATGTACACAGACACAAGTAGGAACACAGACTCAAGTAGGGACACAGTCATAGTAGGGACACAGACACAAGTAATGACACAGACACAAGTAGGAACACATACACAAGTAGGGACACATACAAAAGTAGGGACACAGTCACAAGTAGGGACACATACAAAAGTAGGGACACAGTCACAAGTAGGGACACAGTCACAAGTAGGGACACATACAAAAGTAGGGACACAGTCACAAGTAGGGACACATACAAAAGTAGGGACACAGTCACAAGTAGGGACACAGTCACAAGTAGGGACACATACACAAGTAAGGACACAAATACAAGTAGGAATACAAACACAAGTAAGGACACAAATACAAGTAGGAATACAAACACAAGTAAGGACACAACCACAAGTAAGGACACATACATAAGTAAGGACACAGACAAAAGTAGGAAAACAGTCACAAGTAGGAACACAGACAAAAGTAGGAACAGAGACATAAGTAGGGACACAGACACAAGTAGGGACACAGATAAAAGTAGGAACACAAACACAAGTAAGGACACAAACACAAGTAAGGACACAAACACAAATAGGAATACAAACGCAAGTAAGGACACAAACACAAGTAAGGACACAAACATAAGTAAGGACACAAACACAAGTAAGGACACAAACATAAGTAAGGACACAAACACAAGTAAGGACACAAACATAAGTAAGGACACAAACACAAATAGGAATACAAACGCAAGTAAGGACACAAACACAAGTAAGGACACAAACATAAGTAAGGACACAAACACAAGTAAGGACACAAATACAAGTAGGAATACAAACACAAGTAAGGACACAACACAAGTAGGAATACAAACACAAGTAAGGACACAAATACAAGTAGGAATACAAACACAAGTAAGGACACAAATACAAGTAGGAATACAAACACAAGTAAGGACACAACCACAAGTAAGGACACAAACATAAGTAAGGACACAGACAAAAGTAGGAAAACAGTCACAAGTAGGGACACAGACACAAGTAGGGACACAGATAAAAGTAGGAACACAAACACAAACACAAGTAAGGACACAAACACAAGTAAGGACACAAACACAAATAGGAATACAAACGCAAGTAAGGACACAAACACAAGTAAGGACACAAACATAAGTAAGGACACAAACACAAGTAAGGACACAAACATAAGTAAGGACACAAACATAAGTAAGGACACAAACACAAGTAAGGACACAAACATAAGTAAGGACACAAACACAAATAGGAATACAAACGCAAGTAAGGACACAAACACAAGTAAGGACACAAACATAAGTAAGGACACAAACACAAGTAAGGACACAAACACAAATAGGAACAAAAACACAAGTAAGGAATTCCTCTTCTACCTTTTAGCTCCCAGTGGAGCATAGGTCTTCAACAAACACTTTCCAAGTCGTTCTGTTTTTTGCAAATTCTTCTAAGACCATTCCATGTCTTCCCCATCATATTCATCTCTGTCTCAATCTGTCTTCTCCAAGAATTCCTTGGTCTTCCTCTTTGTCTTTTCCCCTGGGATTCCAAAAAAGGGCCTGTTGTGTAATACTCTCAGTTGGCTTCCGTAGTGTGTGTCCTATCCATAGCCATCGTCTTCGCTGTATTTCTTTATCCACTGGTATTTGACCGGTACATTTCCATAATTCCACGTTAGTGACTTTGTCCTGCCATTTCCATCCCTTTATTCTGCGCAAGCATCCATTAATGAAAGTCTGTACCTTCATGATTGTCAATTTTGTTATTCTCCATGTTTCACAGCCATATAATAGAACCGACTTAACATTGGAGTTGAAAATTTTTATTTTTGTATTTAGCCTAATTTCTTTGGATTTCCATATGTTTCCCAGGGCAATGAAAGCTCCACTTGCTTTTGATATCCTTATTTTGGAATCATTTTCTGTTCGCCCGTGCGCTGCCGGGGCCCGAAAGGGGAGTAAAAAATAGCAGCGCTGTACCCTACCAGGCATGTTCGTAAGAGGCGAGAAAGGAGGGTTAGGCATGGGACTGGCTATCCCATACTGTAAAAAAATAAGCCGAAAAAACTTCACAAACAAACACAAGTAAGGACACAACCACAAATAGGAACACAAACACAAGTAAGGACACAAATAAAAGTAAGGACACAAACAAAAGGGACACAAACACAAGCATGGACACAACCACAAGTAGTGACACAGACACAAGTAAGGACACAGAAAAAAGGGACACAGACGCAAGTAAGAACACAAACATAAGTATGGACACAGACAAAAGTAGGAACACAGTCACAAGTAGGGACACAGACAAAAGTAGGAATACAGACACAAGTAGGGACACAGTCACAAGTAGGGACACATACACAAGTAAGGACACAAATACAAGTAGGAATACAAACACAAGTAAGGACACAAATACAAGTAGGAATACAAACACAAGTAAGGACACAACTACAAGTAAGGACACAAACATAAGTAAGGACACAGACAAAAGTAGGGAAACAGTCACAAGTAGGAACACAGACAAAAGTAGGAACAGAGACATAAGTAGGGACACAGACACAAGTAGGGACACAGATAAAAGTAGGAACACAAACACAAGTAAGGACACAAACACAAGTAAGGACACAAACACAAATAGGAATACAAACGCAAGTAAGGACACAAACACAAGTAAGGACACAAACATAAGTAAGGACACAAACACAAGTAAGGACACAAACACAAGTAAGGACACAAACATAAGTAAGGACACAAACACAAGTAAGGACACAAACATAAGTAAGGACACAAACACAAATAGGAATACAAACGCAAGTAAGGACACAAACACAAGTAAGGACACAAACATAAGTAAGGACACAAACACAAGTAAGGACACAAACATAAGTAAGGACACAAACACAAGTAAGGACACAAATACAAGTAGGAATACAAACACAAGTAAGGACACAAACACAAGTAGGAATACAAACACAAGTAAGGACACAAATACAAGTAGGAATACAAACACAAGTAAGGACACAAATACAAGTAGGAATACAAACACAAGTAAGGACACAACCACAAGTAAGGACACAAACATAAGTAAGGACACAGACAAAAGTAGGAAAACAGTCACAAGTAGGGACACAGACACAAGTAGGGACACAGATAAAAGTAGGAACACAGACAAAAGTAGGAACAGAGACATAAGTAGGGACACAGACACAAGTAGGGACACAGTTAAAAGTAGGAACACAAACACAAGTAAGGACACAAACACAAGTAAGGACACAAACACAAATAGGAATACAAACGCAAGTAAGGACACAAACACAAGTAAGGACACAAACATAAGTAAGGACACAAACACAAGTAAGGACACAAACACAAGTAAGGACACAAACATAAGTAAGGACACAAACACAAGTAAGGACACAAACATAAGTAAGGACACAAACACAAATAGGAATACAAACGCAAGTAAGGACACAAACACAAGTAAGGACACAAACATAAGTAAGGACACAAACACAAGTAAGGACACAAATACAAGTAGGAATACAAACACAAGTAAGGACACAAACACAAGTAGGAATACAAACACAAGTAAGGACACAAATACAAGTAGGAATACAAACACAAGTAAGGACACAAATACAAGTAGGAATACAAACACAAGTAAGGACACAACCACAAGTAAGGACACAAACATAAGTAAGGACACAGACAAAAGTAGGAAAAACAGTCACAAGTAGGGACACAGACACAAGTAGGGACACAGATAAAAGTAGGAACACAAACACAAACACAAGTAAGGACACAAACACAAGTAAGGACACAAACACAAATAGGAATACAAACGCAAGTAAGGACACAAACACAAGTAAGGACACAAACATAAGTAAGGACACAAACACAAGTAAGGACACAAACATAAGTAAGGACACAAACATAAGTAAGGACACAAACACAAGTAAGGACACAAACATAAGTAAGGACACAAACACAAATAGGAATACAAACGCAAGTAAGGACACAAACACAAGTAAGGACACAAACATAAGTAAGGACACAAACACAAGTAAGGACACAAACACAAATAGGAACAAAAACACAAGTAAGGAATTCCTCTTCTACCTTTTAGCTCCCAGTGGAGCATAGGTCTTCAACAAACACTTTCCAAGTCGTTCTGTTTTTTGCAAATTCTTCTAAGACCATTCCATGTCTTCCCCATCATATTCATCTCTGCTTCAATCTGTCTTCTCCAAGAATTCCTTGGTCTTCCTCTTGTCTTTTCCCCTGGGGATTCCAAAAAAGGGCCTGTTGTGTAATACTCTCAGTTGGCTTCCGTAGTGTGTGTCCTATCCATAGCCATCGTCTTCGCTGTATTTCTTTATCCACTGGTATTTGACCGGTACATTTCCATAATTCCACGTTAGTGACTTGTCCTGCCATTTCCATCCCTTTATTCTGCGCAAGCATCCATTAATGAAAGTCTGTACCTTCGTGATTGTCAATTTTGTTATTCTCCATGTTTCACAGCCATATAATAGAACCGACTTAACATTGGAGTTGAAAATTTTTATTTTTGTATTTAGCCTAATTTCTTTGGATTTCCATATGTTTCCCAGGGCAATGAAAGCTCCTCTTGCTTTGATATCCTTATTTGGAATCATTTTCTGTTCGCCCGTGCGCTGCCGGGGCCCGAAAGGGGAGTAAAAAATAGCGGCGCTGTACCCTACCAGGCATGTTCGTAAGAGGCGAGAAAGGAGGGTTAGGCATGGGACTGGCTATCCCATACTGTAAAAAAATAAGCCGAAAAAACTTCACAAACAAACACAAGTAAGGACACAACCACAAATAGGAACACAAACACAAGTAAGGACACAAATAAAAGTAAGGACACAAACAAAAGGGACACAAACACAAGCATGGACACAACCACAAGTAGTGACACAGACACAAGTAAGGACACAGACAAAAGGGACACAGACGCAAGTAAGAACACAAACATAAGTATGGACACAGACAAAAGTAGGAACACAGTCACAAGTAGGGACACAGACAAAAGTAGGAATACAGACACAAGTAGGAACACAGATACAAGTAGGGACACAGACACAAGTAGGGGTAGAAAAATAAGTAATGACACAGACAAAAGTAGGGGTAGAAATACAAGTAGGGACACAGACACAAATAGGGACACTGACAAAAGTAGGCGTAGAAAAACAAGTAGGGACACAGACAAAAGTAGGAACACTGACATAAGTAGGGACACAGACACAAGTAGGGACACAGACATAAGTAGGGACACAGACACAGGTAGGGACACAGACAAAAGTAGGAACACAGACATAAGTAGGGACACATTCACAAGTAGAGACACAGACACAAGTAGAGACACAGACACAAGTAGGGACACAGACAAAAGTAGGGGTAGAAAAACAAGTAGGAACACAGACACAAATAGGGACACAGACATAAGTAGGGACACAGTCACAAGTAGGAACACAGTCACAAGTAGGGACACAGACACAAGTAGGGACACAGACACAAGTAGGGACACAGACACAAGTAGGGACACAGACACAGGTAGGGACACAGACACAAGTAGGGACACAGTCACAAGTAGGGACACAGTCACAAGTAGGGACACAGACACAAGTAGGGACACAGACACAAGTAGGAACACAGACATAAGTAGGGATACAGTCACAAGTAGGGACACAGACACAAGTAAGAATACAGATACAAGTAGGGACACAGACACAAGTAGGAACACAGACTCAAGTAGGGACACAGTCATAAGTAGGGACACAGACACAAGTAATGACACAGACACAAGTAGGAACACATACACAAGTAGGGACACATACAAAAGTAGGGACACAGTCACAAGTAGGGACACATACAAAAGTAGGGACACAGTCACAAGTAGGGACACATACAAAAGTAGGGACACAGTCACAAGTAGGGACACATACAAAAGTAGGGACACAGTCACAAGTAGGGACACAGTCACAAGTAGGGACACATACACAAGTAAGGACACAAATACAAGTAGGAATACAAACACAAGTAAGGACACAAATACAAGTAGGAATACAAACACAAGTAAGGACACAACCACAAGTAAGGACACATACATAAGTAAGGACACAGACAAAAGTAGGAAAACAGTCACAAGTAGGAACACAGACAAAAGTAGGAACAGAGACATAAGTAGGGACACAGACACAAGTAGGGACACAGATAAAAGTAGGAACACAAACACAAGTAAGGACACAAACACAAGTAAGGACACAAACACAAATAGGAATACAAACGCAAGTAAGGACACAAACACAAGTAAGGACACAAACATAAGTAAGGACACAAACACAAGTAAGGACACAAACATAAGTAAGGACACAAACACAAGTAAGGACACAAACATAAGTAAGGACACAAACACAAATAGGAATACAAACGCAAGTAAGGACACAAACACAAGTAAGGACACAAACATAAGTAAGGACACAAACACAAGTAAGGACACAAATACAAGTAGGAATACAAACACAAGTAAGGACACAAACACAAGTAGGAATACAAACACAAGTAAGGACACAAATACAAGTAGGAATACAAACACAAGTAAGGACACAAATACAAGTAGGAATACAAACACAAGTAAGGACACAACCACAAGTAAGGACACAAACATAAGTAAGGACACAGACAAAAGTAGGAAAACAGTCACAAGTAGGGACACAGACACAAGTAGGGACACAGATAAAAGTAGGAACACAAACACAAACACAAGTAAGGACACAAACACAAGTAAGGACACAAACACAAATAGGAATACAAACGCAAGTAAGGACACAAACACAAGTAAGGACACAAACATAAGTAAGGACACAAACACAAGTAAGGACACAAACATAAGTAAGGACACAAACATAAGTAAGGACACAAACACAAGTAAGGACACAAACATAAGTAAGGACACAAACACAAATAGGAATACAAACGCAAGTAAGGACACAAACACAAGTAAGGACACAAACATAAGTAAGGACACAAACACAAGTAAGGACACAAACACAAATAGGAACAAAAACACAAGTAAGGAATTCCTCTTCTACCTTTTAGCTCCCAGTGGAGCATAGGTCTTCAACAAACACTTTCCAAGTCGTTCTGTTTTTTGCAAATTCTTCTAAGACCATTCCATGTCTTCCCCATCATATTCATCTCTGCTTCAATCTGTCTTCTCCAAGAATTCCTTGGTCTTCCTCTTTGTCTTTTCCCCTGGGGATTCCAAAAAGGGCCTGTTGTGTAACTCTCAGTTGGCTTCCGTAGTGTGTGTCCTATCCATAGCCATCGTCTTCGCTGTATTTCTTTATCCACTGGTATTTGACCGGTACATTTCCATAATTCCACGTTAGTGACTTTGTCCTGCCATTTCCATCCCTTTATTCTGCGCAAGCATCCATTAATGAAAGTCTGTACCTTCGTGATTGTCAATTTTGTTATTCTCCATGTTTCACAGCCATATATAGAACCGACTTAACATTGGAGTTGAAAATTTTTATTTTTGTATTTAGCCTAATTTCTTTGGATTTCCATATGTTTCCCAGGGCAATGAAAGCTCCTCTTGCTTTTGATATCCTTATTTTGGAATCATTTTCTGTTCGCCCGTGCGCTGCCGGGGCCCGAAGGGGAGTAAAAAATAGCAGCGCTGTACCCTACCAGGCATGTTCGTAAGAGGCGAGAAAGGAGGGTTAGGCATGGGACTGGCTATCCCATACTGTAAAAAATAAGCCGAAAAAACTTCACAAACAAACACAAGTAAGGACACAACCACAAATAGGAACACAAACACAAGTAAGGACACAAATAAAAGTAAGGACACAAACAAAAGGGACACAAACACAAGCATGGACACAACCACAAGTAGTGACACAGACACAAGTAAGGACACAGACAAAAGGGACACAGACGCAAGTAAGAACACACAACATAAGTATGGACACAGACAAAAGTAGGAACACAGTCACAAGTAGGGACCAGACAACAAGTAGGAATACACACACAAGTAGGAACACAGATACAAGTAGGGACCAGCACAAGTAGGGTAGAAAAATAAGTAATGACACAGACAAAAGTAGGGGTAGAAATACAAGTAGGGACACAGACACAAATAGGACACTGACAAAAGTAGGCGTAGAAAAACAAGTAGGGACACAGACAAAAGTAGGAACACTGACATAAGTAGGGACACAGACACAAGTAGGGACACAGACATAAGTAGGGACACAGACACAGGTAGGGACACAGACAAAAGTAGGAACACAGACATAAGTAGGGACACATTCACAAGTAGAGACACAGACACAAGTAGAGACACAGACACAGTAGGGACACAGACAAAAGTAGGGGTAGAAAAACAAGTAGGAACACAGACACAATAGGGACACAGACATAAGTAGGGACACAGTCACAAGTAGGAACACAGTCACATGTAGGACACAGACACAAGTAGGGACACAGACACAAGTAGGGACACAGACACAAGTAGGGACACAGACACAGGTAGGGACACAGACACAAGTAGGGACACAGTCACAAGTAGAGACACAGACACAAGTAGGGACACAGACACAAGTATGTACACAGACACAAGTAGGAACACAGACACAAGTAGGGACACAGTCACAAGTAGGGACACAGACACAAGTAGGGACACAGTCAAAGTAGGGACACAGTCACAAGTATGTACACAGACACAAGTAGGAACACAGACACAAGTAGGGACACAGTCACAAGTAGGGACACAGACACAAGTAGGGACACAGACACAAGTAGGAACACAGACATAAGTAGGGATACAGTCACAAGTAGGGACACAGACACAAGTAGGGACACAGACACAAGTATGTACACAGACACAAGTAGGAACACAGACACAAGTAGGGACACAGTCACAAGTAGGGACACAGACACAAGTAGGGACATAGACACAAGTAGGAACACAGACATAAGTAGGGATACAGTAAAGTAGGGACACAGACACAAGTAGGAATACAGATACAAGTAGGGACACAGACATAAGTAGGGATACAGTCACAAGTAGGGACACAGACACAAGTAAGAATACAGATACAAGTAGGGACACATACAAAAGTAGGGACACAGTCACAAGTATGTGCACAGACACAAGTAGGGACACATACAAAAGTAGGGGCACAGTCACAAGTATGTACACAGACACAAGTAGGGACACATACAAAAGTAGGGACACAGACACAAGTATGTACACAGACACAAGTAGGAACACAGACTCAGTAGGGACACAGTCATAAGTAGGGACACATACAAAAGTAGGGGCACAGTCACAAGTATGTACACAGACACAAGTAGGAACACAGACTCAAGTAGGGACACAGTCATAAGTAGGGACACAGACACAAGTAATGACACAGACACAAGTAGGAACACATACACAAGTAGGGACACATACAAAAGTAGGGACACAGTCACAAGTAGGGACACATACAAAAGTAGGGACACAGTCACAAGTAGGGACACAGTCACAAGTAGGGACACATACAAAAGTAGGGACACAGTCACAAGTAGGGGACACATACAAAAGTAGGGACACAGTCACAAGTAGGGACACAGTCACAAGTAGGGACACATACACAAGTATGGACACAAATACAAGTAGGAATACAAACACAAGTAAGGACACAAATACAAGTAGGAATACAAACACAAGTAAGGACACAACCACAAGTAGGACACAAACATAAGTAAGGACACAGACAAAAGTAGGAAAACAGTCACAAGTAGGAACACAGACAAAAGTAGGAACAGAGACATAAGTAGGGACACAGACACAAGTAGGGACACAGATAAAAGTAGGAACACAAACACAAGTAAGGACACAAACACAAGTAAGGACACAAACACAAATAGGAATACAAACGCAAGTAAGGACACAAACACAAGTAAGGACACAAACATAAGTAAGGACACAAACACAAGTAAGGACACAAACACAAGTAAGGACACAAACATAAGTAAGGACACAAACACAAGTAAGGACACAAACATAAGTAAGGACACAAACACAAATAGGAATACAAACGCAAGTAAGGACACAAACACAAGTAAGGACACAAACATAAGTAAGGACACAAACACAAGTAAGGACACAAATACAAGTAGGAATACAAACACAAGTAAGGACACAAACACAAGTAGGAATACAAACACAAGTAAGGACACAAATACAAGTAGGAATACAAACACAAGTAAGGACACAAATACAAGTAGGAATACAAACACAAGTAAGGACACAACCACAAGTAAGGACACAAACATAAGTAAGGACACAGACAAAAGTAGGAAAACAGTCACAAGTAGGGACACAGACACAAGTAGGGACACAGATAAAAGTAGGAACACAGACAAAAGTAGGAACAGAGACATAAGTAGGGACACAGACACCAGTAGGGACACAGTTAAAGTAGGAACACAAACACAAGTAAGGACATAAACACAAGTAAGGACACAAACACAAATAGGAATACAAACGCAAGTAAGGACACAAACACAAGTAAGGACACAAACATAAGTAAGGACACAAACACAAGTAAGGACACAAACACAAGTAAGGACACAAACATAAGTAAGGACACAAACACAAGTAAGGACACAAACATAAGTAAGGACACAAACACAAATAGGAATACAAACGCAAGTAAGGACACAAACACAAGTAAGGACACAAACATAAGTAAGGACACAAACACAAGTAAGGACACAAATACAAGTAGGAATACAAACACAAGTAAGGACACAAACACAAGTAGGAATACAAACACAAGTAAGGACACAAATACAAGTAGGAATACAAACACAAGTAAGGACACAAATACAAGTAGGAATACAAACACAAGTAAGGACACAACCACAAGTAAGGACACAAACATAAGTAAGGACACAGACAAAAGTAGGAAAACAGTCACAAGTAGGGACACAGACACAAGTAGGGACACAGATAAAAGTAGGAACACAACACAAGTAAGGACACAAACACAAGTAAGGACACAAACACAAATAGGAATACAAACGCAAGTAAGGACAAACACAAGTAAGGACACAAACATAAGTAAGGACACAAACACAAGTAAGGACACAAACATAAGTAAGGACACAAACATATGTAAGGACACAAACACAAGTAAGGACACAAACATAAGTAAGGACACAAACACAAATAGGAATACAAACGCAAGTAAGGACACAAACACAAGTAAGGACACAACAGAAGTAAGGACACAAACACAAGTAAGGACACAAACACAAATAGGAACAAAAACACAAGTAAGGAATTCCTCTTCTACCTTTTAGCTCCCAGTGGAGCATAGGTCTTCAACAAACACTTTCCAAGTCGTTCTGTTTTTTGCAATTCTTCTAAGACCATTCCATGTCTTCCCCATCATCTTCATCTCTGCTTCAATCTGTCTTCTCCAAGAATTCCTTGGTCTTCCTCTTTGTCTTTTCCCCTGGGGATTCCAAAAAGGGCCTGTTGTGTAATACTCTCAGTTGGCTTCCGTAGTGTGTGTCCTATCCATAGCCATCGTCTTCGCTGTATTTCTTTATCCACTGGTATTTGACCGGTACATTTCCATAATTCCACGTTAGTGACTTTGTCCTGCCATTTCCATCCCTTTATTCTGCGCAAGCATCCATTAATGAAAGTCTGTACCTTCGTGATTGTCAATTTTGTTATTCTCCATGTTTCACAGCCATATAATAGAACCGACTTAACATTGGAGTTGAAAATTTTTATTTTTGTATTTAGCCTAATTTCTTTGGATTTCCATATGTTTCCCAGGGCAATGAAAGTTCCTCTTGCTTTTGATATCCTTATTTTGGAATCATTTTCTGTTCGCCCGTGCGCTGCCGGGGCCCGAAAGGGGAGTAAAAAATAGCGGCGCTGTACCCTACCAGGCATGTTCGTAAGAGGCGAGAAAGGAGGGTTAGGCATGGGACTGGCTATCCATACTGTAAAAAAATAAGCCGAAAAAACTTCACAAACAAACACAAGTAAGGACACAACCACAAATAGGAACACAAACACAAGTAAGGACACAAATAAAAGTAAGGACACAAACAAAAGAGACACAAACACAAGCATGGACACAACCACAAGTAGTGACACAGACACAAGTAAGGACACAGACAAAAGGGACACAGACGCAAGTAAGAACACAAACATAAGTATGGACACAGACAAAAGTAGGAACACAGTCACAAGTAGGGACACAGACAAAAGTAGAATACAGACACAAGTAGGAACACAGATACAAGTAGGGACACAGACACAAGTAGAGGTAGAAAAATAAGTAATGACACAGACAAAAGTAGGGTAGAAATACAAGTAGGGACACAGACACAATAGGGACACTGACAAAAGTAGGCGTAGAAAAACAAGTAGGGACACAGACAAAAGTAGGAACACTGACATAAGTAGGGACACAGACACAAGTAGGGACACAGACATAAGTAGGGACACAGACACAGGTAGGGACACAGACAAAAGTAGGAACACAGACATAAGTAGGGACACATTCACAAGTAGGGACACAGACACAAGTAGAGACACAGACACAAGTAGGGACACAGACAAAAGAAGGGGTAGAAAAACAAGTAGGAACACAGACACAAATAGGGACACAGACATAAGTAGGGACACAGACAAAAGTAGGAACACAGTCACAAGTAGGGACACAGACAAAAGTAGGAATACAGACACAAGTAGGAACACAGATACAAGTAGGGACACAGACACAAGTAGGGGTAGAAAAATAAGTAATGACACAGACAAAAGTAGGGGTAGAAATACAAGTAGGGACACAGACACAAATAGGGACACTGACAAAAGTAGGCGTAGAAAAACAAGTAGGGACACATACAAAAGTAGGAACACTGACTTAAGTAGGGACACAGACAAAAGTAGGAACACAGACATAAGTAGGGACACATTCACAAGTAGGGACACAGACACAAGTAGAGACACAGACACAAGTAGGGACACAGACAAAAGTAGGGGTAGAAAAACAAGTAGGAACACAGACACAAGTAGGGACACAGACATAAGTAGGGACACAGTCACAAGTAGGAACACAGTCACAAGTAGGGACACAGACACAAGTAGGGACACAGACACAAGTAGGGACACAGACACAAGTAGGGACACAGACACAAGTAGGGACACAGACACAAGTAGGGACACAGTCACAAGTAGGGACACAGACACATGTAGGGACACAGACACAAGTAGGGACACAGACACAAGTAGGGGCACAGACACAAGTAGGGACACAGACACAAGTAGGGACACAGACACAAGTAGGGACACAATCACAAGTAGGGACACAGACACAAGTAGGGACACAGTCACAAGTAGGGACACAATCACAAGTAGGGACACAGACACAAGTAGGGACACAGTCACAAGTAGGGACACAATCACAAGTAGGGACACAGACACAAGTAGGGACACAGTCACAAGTAGGGACACAATCACAAGTAGGGACACAGACACAAGTAGGGACACAGTCACAAGTAGGGACACAGACACAAGTAGGGACACAATCACAAGTAGGGACACAGACACAAGTAGGGACACAGTCACAAGTAGGAACACAGACAAAAGTAGGGACACAGACACAAGTAGGGACACAGTCAAAAGTAGGGACACAGTCACAAGTATGTACACAGACACAAGTAGGAACACAGACACAAGTAGGGACACAGTCACAAGTAGGGACACAGACACAAGTACGGACACAGTCACAAGTAGGGCACAGACACAAGTAGGGACACAGACACAAGTAGGGACACAGACACAAGTAGGGACACAATCACAAGTAGGGACACAGACACAAGTAGGGACACAGTCATAAGTAGGGACACAATCACAAGTAGGGACACAGACACAAGTAGGGACACAGTCACAAGTAGGGACACAATCACAAGTAGGGACACAGACACAAGTAGGGACACAGTCACAAGTAGGGACACAATCACAAGTAGGGACACAGACACAAGTAGGGACACAGTCACAAGTAGGGACACAGACACAAGTAGGGACACAATCACAAGTAGGGACACAGACACAAGTAGGGACACAGTCACAAGTAGGAACACAGTCAAAAGTAGGGATACAGTCACAAGTAGGGACACAGACACAAGTAAGAATACAGATACAAGTAGGGACACATACAAAAGTAGGGACACAGTCACAAGTATGTACACAGACACAAGTAGGGACACATACAAAAGTAGGGACACAGTCACAAGTATGTACACAGACACAAGTAGGGACTCATACAAAAGTAGGGACACAGACACAAGTATGTACACAGACACAAGTAGGAACACAGACTCAAGTAGGGACACAGTCATAAGTAGGGACACATACAAAAGTAGGGACACAGTCACAAGTATGTACACAGACACAATTAGGAACACAGACTCAAGTAGGGACACAGTCATAAGTAGGGACACAGACACACGTAATGACACAGACACAAGTAGGAACACATTCACAAGTAGGGACACATACAAAAGTAGGGACACAGTCACAAGTATGGACACATACAAAAGTAGGGACACAGTCACAAGTAGGGACACAGTCACAAGTAGGGACACATACAAAAGTAGGGACACAGTCACAAGTAGGGACACATACAAAAGTAGGGACACAGTCACAAGTAGGGACACAGTCACAAGTAGGGACACATACACAAGTAGGGACACAGACACAAGTAGGGACACAGTCACAAGTAGGGACACATACAAAAGTAGGGACACAGTCACAAGTAGGGACACAGTCACAAGTAGGGACACAGACACAGGTAGGGACACAGACACAAGTAGGGACACAGACACAGGTAGTACAGGTAACATAAGGATTGGATGGTACAGGTAACATAGGGATTGGATGGTACAGGTAACATAGGAATTAGATGGTACAGGTAACATAGGAATTAGATGGTACAGGTAGCATAGGGATTGGATGGTACAGGTGTGATAGAGTTATCTTGTACTTGTTAAAGGTCACAGCACATCACAACATTGATGTTACAACAGGTAACAGGTAAATTCATGACAGAGTCTTTCTTGTTACAAACAATGATAATCAAGTTTTTTGACTTATTCATCTGGCACACATGATCTATAGTCTTGGCTGCACTTCTATTAAATTCATCATTCATTAATTCGGGACATGTCGGAGGCAATCGCCGGTGTTTATGACAATGCCCCAAGTGCTAATTTGGCATATAACTTATTCATCAACATTATTCCTTTGACTACTTACGCTTGTGAGAATTTATGAACACACACAACTTGAATTAATCTTTCACTGTCTTTCAAAGCTACTTCACACTTATAATTATAACTTGATGATTCTTTACTGATTTGGCTAACTCAATAAAACTTATTAACTAAACTTCTACTCTTAACTTTCTAACTGTTCTGACTCTAACTGTTTCTAAACTGCTTAACTGCTTCTTGTCTAACTTACTGTCTCTGCTTATCTAATGTTAATCTAATTTTGATCTTCTAAAATCTTGTTCTCCCTGACTAACTTAATTACCACAAGTATCTCGCGACTCTCATGGTCATCTGAGTTTGTCGCTTGCTCATTATTCTGTGACCAACACCTGAACTCTTCGCCAGATTGACGACAACAACTTGTTTCCACGAAATCTCTATGACCTATTTGGAATAATATTATTTCATGACACTGACCTCTCCTGGTAGCTATTTACCTGGCAGAGTAACACCATGAGTCCAGCGCATGCTATCTGTGTGGTGTTCACTTACAATAACAACTTGTTGTTGTGAATTGGACAACTCGAGTGGAACATCGTGGAGATTAGTCAGTAACGCCACGAGGTTACTGCATGCTCTAGTCATGCAGTCTATGTATGGTCACTTTCACACAACTGGGCGATTGCAGATTCATGGAAAATCCCCTCAACTATTATGTCCAGGCTAATTCATGACCCTCTCTACTAGTTCGGTGGGTGACATTGTTATGCCTGAGGACCCTATCCCCACAGACACTGCGTCATCTTCTAATTTCCACTTCTGTTGCATGGAAAATTCCATGTAACTAAACTTGTCCATGTAGTTAAACATTGTGTCGTCCAACTATTCTGGACCTCTCCTTCGGTGGGTGTCCACTACCCACTCTATACAACTTCTTATCCTAACTTGTATTCTGGAAAATCTAACTCAACTCTATTACACAGGTAGCATAGGGATTGGATGGTACAGGTAGAATAGGCATTGGTTGGTACATGTAACATAGGGATTGTGTGGTACAGGTAGCATAGGATTTGGATGGTACAGTAACATAGGATTTGGATGGTACAGGTAGCATAGGCATTGGATGGTATAGGTAACATAGGATTTAGATGGTACAGGTAGCATAGGCATTGGATGGTATAGGCAACATAGGATTTTGATGGTACAGGTAGCATAGGCATTGGATGGTACAGGTAACATAGGCATTGGATGGTATAGGTAACATAGGGATTGGATGGTACAGGTAACATAGGATTTGGAGGTACAGGTAGCATAGGGATTGGATGGTACAGGTAACATAGGATTTGGATGGTACAGGTAGCATAGGGATTGGGTAGTACAGTTAGCATAGGGATTGGATGGTACAGGTAGAATAGGCATTGGATGGTACAGGTAACATAGGGATTGGATGGTACAGGTAACATAGGCATTGGATGGTACAGGTAACATAGGGATTGGATGGTACAGGTAACATAGGCATTGGATGGTACAGGTAACACAGGGATTGGATGGTACAGGTAGAATAGGCATTGGATGGTACAGGTAACATAGGCATTGGATGGTACAGGTAACATAGGCATTGGATGGTACAGGTTAAATAGGGATTGGATAGTACAGGTAGAATAGGCATTGGATGGTACAGGTAACATAGGGATTGGATGGTACAGGTAACATAGGCATTGGATGGTACAGGTAGAATAGGCATTGGATGGTACAGGTAGAATAGGCATTGGATGGTACAGGTAACATAGGCATTGGATGGTACAGGTAACATAGGCATTGGATGGTACAGGTAAAATAGGGATTGGATGGTACAGGTAGAATAGGCATTGGATGGTACAGGTAACATAGGGATTGGATGGTACAGGTAACATAGGCATTGGATGGTACAGGTAACATAGGGATTGGATGGTACAGGTAACATAGGCATTCAATGGTACAGGTAACATAGGGATTGGAGTGTACAGGTAGAATAGGCATTGGATGGTACAGGTAACATAGGGATCGGAGTGTAGAGGTAGAATAGGCATTGGATGGTACAGGTAACATAGGGATTGGATGGTACAGGTAACATAGGGATTGAATGGTACAGGTAGCATAGGGATTGGATGGTACAGGTAACATAGGGTTTGGATGGTACAGGTAACATTGGGATTGGAGTGTACAGGTAACATACGGATTGGGTAGTACAGTTAGCATAGGGATTGGATGGTACAGGTAACATAGGGATTGGGTAGTACAGTTAGCATAGGGATTGGATGGTACAGGTAACATAGGGATTGAGTGGTACAGTTAGCATAGGGATTGGATGGTACAAGTAACATAAGGATTGGATGGTACAGGTAACATAGGGATTGGATGGTACAGGTAACATAGGAATTAGATGGTACAGGTAACATAGGAATTAGATGGTACAGGTAGCATAGGGATTGGATGGTACAGGTGTGATAGAGTTATCTTGTACTTGTTAAAGGTCACAGCACATCACAACATTGATGTTACAACAGGTAACAGGTAAATTCATGACAGAGTCTTTCTTGTTACAAACAATGATAATCAAGTTTTTTGACTTATTCATCTGGCACACATGATCTATAGTCTTGGCTGCACTTCTATTAAATTCATCATTCATTAATTCGGGACATGTCGGAGGCAATCGCCGGTGTTTATGACAATGCCCCAAGTGCTAATTTGGCATATAACTTATTCATCAACATTATTCCTTTGACTACTTACGCTTGTGAGAATTTATGAACACACACAACTTGAATTAATCTTTCACTGTCTTTCAAAGCTACTTCACACTTATAATTATAACTTGATGATTCTTTACTGATTTGGCTAACTCAATAAAACTTATTAACTAAACTTCTACTCTTAACTTTCTAACTGTTCTGACTCTAACTGTTTCTAAACTGCTTAACTGCTTCTTGTCTAACTTACTGTCTCTGCTTATCTAATGTTAATCTAATTTTGATCTTCTAAAATCTTGTTCTCCCTGACTAACTTAATTACCACAAGTATCTCGCGACTCTCATGGTCATCTGAGTTTGTCGCTTGCTCATTATTCTGTGACCAACACCTGAACTCTTCGCCAGATTGACGACAACAACTTGTTTCCACGAAATCTCTATGACCTATTTGGAATAATATTATTTCATGACACTGACCTCTCCTGGTAGCTATTTACCTGGCAGAGTAACACCATGAGTCCAGCGCATGCTATCTGTGTGGTGTTCACTTACAATAACAACTTGTTGTTGTGAATTGGACAACTCGAGTGGAACATCGTGGAGATTAGTCAGTAACGCCACGAGGTTACTGCATGCTCTAGTCATGCAGTCTATGTATGGTCACTTTCACACAACTGGGCGATTGCAGATTCATGGAAAATCCCCTCAACTATTATGTCCAGGCTAATTCATGACCCTCTCTACTAGTTCGGTGGGTGACATTGTTATGCCTGAGGACCCTATCCCCACAGACACTGCGTCATCTTCTAATTTCCACTTCTGTTGCATGGAAAATTCCATGTAACTAAACTTGTCCATGTAGTTAAACATTGTGTCGTCCAACTATTCTGGACCTCTCCTTCGGTGGGTGTCCACTACCCACTCTATACAACTTCTTATCCTAACTTGTATTCTGGAAAATCTAACTCAACTCTATTACACAGGTAGCATAGGGATTGGATGGTACAGGTAGAATAGGCATTGGTTGGTACATGTAACATAGGGATTGTGTGGTACAGGTAGCACAGGATTTGGATGGTACAGTAACATAGGATTTGGATGGTACAGGTAGCATAGGCATTGGATGGTATAGGTAACATAGGATTTAGATGGTACAGGTAGCATAGGCATTGGATGGTATAGGTAACATAGGATTTTGATGGTACAGGTAGCATAGGCATTGGATGGTACAGGTAACATAGGCATTGGATGGTATAGGTAACATAGGGATTGGATGGTACAGGTAACATAGGATTTGGATGGTACAGGTAGCATAGGGATTGGATGGTACAGGTAACATAGGATTTGGATGGTACAGGTAG
Source organism: Megaustenia siamemsis (assembly GCA_032433765.1). Taxonomy (NCBI): domain Eukaryota; kingdom Metazoa; phylum Mollusca; class Gastropoda; order Stylommatophora; family Ariophantidae; genus Megaustenia; species Megaustenia siamemsis. Next base: position 102,473,640 of record JAVIAB010000047.1, on the reverse strand, counting down.
CATAGGGATTGGGTAGTACAGTTAGCATAGGGATTGGATGGTACATGTAGAATAGGCATTGGATGGTACAGGTAACATAGGGATTGGATGGTACAGGTAACATAGGCATTGGATGGTACAGGTAACATAGGGATTGGATGGTACAGGTAACATAGGCATTGGATGGTACAGGTAACACAGGGATTGGATGGTACAGGTAGAATAGGCATTGGATGGTACAGGTAACATAGGCATTGGATGGTACAGGTAACATAGGCATTGGATGGTACAGGTAAATAGGGATTGGATAGTACAGGTAGAATAGGCATTGGATGGTACAGGTAACATAGGGATTGGATGGTACAGGTAACATAGGCATTGGATGGTACAGGTAGAATAGGCATTGGATGGTACAGGTAGAATAGGCATTGGATGGTACAGGTAACATAGGCATTGGATGGTACAGGTAACATAGGCATTGGATGGTACAGGTAAAATAGGGATTGGATGGTACAGGTAGAATAGGCATTGGATGGTACAGGTAACATAGGGATTGGATGGTACAGGTAACATAGGCATTGGATGGTACAGGTAACATAGGGATTGGATGGTACAGGTAACATAGGCATTGGATGGTACAGGTAACATAGGGATTGGAGTGTACAGGTAGAATAGGCATTGGATGGTACAGGTAACATAGGGATCGGAGTGTAGAGGTAGAATAGGCATTGGATGGTACAGGTAACATAGGGATTGGATGGTACAGGTAACATAGGGATTGAATGGTACAGGTAGCATAGGGATTGGATGGTACAGGTAACATAGGGTTTGGATGGTACAGGTAACATTGGGATTGGAGTGTACAGGTAACATACGGATTGGGTAGTACAGTTAGCATAGGGATTGGATGGTACAGGTAACATAGGGATTGGGTAGTACAGTTAGCATAGGGATTGGATGGTACAGGTAACATAGGGATTGAGTGGTACAGTTAGCATAGGGATTGGATGGTACAAGTAACATAAGGATTGGGTGGTACAGGTAACATAGAGATTGGATGGTATGGGTAACATAGGGATTGTATGTGGTACAGGTAACATAGAGTTTGGGTGGTACTGGTAACATAGAGATTGGAATGTACAGGTAACATAGGGATTGTGTGTGGTACAGGTAACATAGAAATTGGATGGTACAGGTAAAATAGGGATTGGGTGGTACAGGTAACATAGGGATTGAATGTGGTACAGGTAACATAGAGATTGGGTGGTACACGTAACATAGGAATTGTGTGGTACAGGTAACATATAGATCGGATAGTAAGGGTAATATAGAGATTGGGTGGTACAGGTAACATAGATATTGGGTGGTACAGGTAACATAGAGATTGTGTGGTACAGGTAACATAGAGATTGAGTGGTACAGGTAACATAGGATTGTGTGGTACAGGTAACATAGAGATTGTGTGGTACAGGTAACATAGGGATTGGGTTGTACAGGTAACATAGGAATTGGGTGGTACAGTTAACATAGGGATTATGTGGTACAGGTAACATAGTGATTGGGTGTTACGGGTAACATAGGGATTGTGTGGTACAGGTAACATAGGGATTGGGTGGTACGGGTAACGTAGTGATTGGGTGGTACAGGTAACATAGGGATTGTGTGGTACAGGTAACATAGGGATTGGGTGGTACAGGTAACATAGGGATTGAATGTGGTACAGGTAACATAGGGATTGGGTGGTACAGGTACATAGGGATTGTGTGGTACAGGTAACATAGGGATTGTGTGGTACAGGTAACATAGGGATTGGTGGTACAGGTAACATAGGGATTGGGTGGTACGGGTAATATATCTCTGCCTCCAAGTCCGTACTAAAACACTCTTCACAAAGTTGATATGAATGCATCAAAGATGTAGAAGCAACATGTCTCTCTGCTACTGCCGCCACAACTCAGGCCCGCCACAACCTTTCGTTGGTCGATGGCAGATACAGGCAAGCCAATCCCCGTCGTTATATTTCGTTTGCCCCTAGCCCTAGAGTAATGTAGAATAAGTGACTGACCTAAATGCCTGTAACTATTCTACTCTTACAGCGTCCCTACATATTCATGGACAGCTCAACCCCTGCGGGTTATTTCATGTAAATTGCATGAAAGTCTGCCCGTGGAGTAATTCCTGCTCTTCTCCGCTCACATACGCCCCTACACCTCACAATTACATGTAAATACATTTGTTCAGAGTGTCTCATGGCTGGGGAATTTTGCACTGTCAATATAGCCTCTCCGGAGGTATAGCCTCTCTGAAGGTGTAATCTCTCTAAAGGTATAGTTCTCTCTCATGTTACAGCTTCTCTGAAGGTATATCCTATGTGATGTTATTGCCTCTCTGCTGTATAGTCTCTCTGAAAGTATAGTTTCTCTAAAGGAATATCGTTTCGTAAAGTATAGTCTCACTAAAGGTATAGCGTTTCGTAAAGTATAGTCTCTCTAAAGGTATAGCGTTTCGTAAAGTATAGTCTCTCCAAAGGTATAGCGTTTCGTAAAGTATAATCTTACTAAAGGTATAGCGTTTCGTAAAGTATAGTCTCGCTAAAGGTATAGCGTTTCGTAAAGTATAGTCTCTCTAAAGGTATAGCGTTTCGTAAAGTATAATCTCAATAAAGGTATAGCGTTTCGTAAAGTATAATCTCGCTAAAGGTATAGCGTTTCGTAAAGTATAATCTCAATAAAGGTATAGCGTTTCGTAAAGTATAATCTCAATAAAGGTATAGCGTTTCGTAAAGTATAATCTCAATAAAGGTATAGCGTTTCGTAAAGTAAAGTCTCGCTAAAGGTATAGCGTTTCGTAAAGTATAATCTCAATAAAGGTATAGCGTTTCGTAAAGTATAGTCTCTATGATGATAAGAGCTCTCTGAAGGTTCTACTCTTTCACATAAAGTCACATAGAGAAAGCTTCTCCATGCATAATGATCCATACAGAGAAAATCACATAGAGAAAGCTTCTCCAGACATAACTATCCATACAGAGAAAGTCACATAGAGAAAGCTTCTCCAGACATAATGATCCATACAGAGAAAATCACATAGAGAAAGGTTCTCCAGACATAACGATCCATACAGAGAAAGTCACATAGAGAAAGCTTCTCCAGACATAACGATCCATACAGAGAAAGTCACATAGAGAAAGCTTCTCCAGACATAACGATCCATACAGAGAAAGTCACATAGAGAAAGCTTCTCCAGACATAATGATCTATACAGAGAAAATCATATAGAGAAAGCTTCTCCATGCATAATGATCCATACAGAGAAAATCACATAGAGAAAGCTTCTCCAAACATAATGATCCATACAGAGAAAATCACATAGAGAAAGCTTCTCCAGACATAACGATCCATACAGAGAAAGTCACATAGAGAATGCGTCTTCAGACATGATTCACACAGAGAAAGTCACATAGAGAAAGCTTCTCCAGACATAATGATCCATACAGAGAAAATCACATAGAGAAAGCTTCTCCAGACATAATGATCCATACAGAGAAAATCACATAGAGAAAGCTTCTCCAGACATAATGATCCATACAGAGAAAATCACATAGAGAAAGCTTCTCCAGACATAATGATCCATACAGAGAAAATCACATAGAGAAAGCTTCTCCAGACATAATGATCCATACAGAGAAAGTCACATAGAGAAAGCGTCTTCAGACATAATGGTTCACACAGAGAAAATCACATAGAGAAAGCGTCTTGAGATATAATGATTCACACAGAGAAAGTCACATAGAGAAATCTTCTCCAGATATGATGATTAACACAGAGAAAGTCACATAGAGAAATATTCTCCATACATAATGGTTCCCACAGAGAAAGTCACATAGAGAAATATTCTCCATACATAATGGTTCACACAGAGAAAGTCAAATAGAGAAATATTCTCTATACATAATGGTTCACACAGAGAAAGTCACATAGTGAAAGCGTCTTCAGACATAATGATTCACACAGAGAAAGTCATATAGAGAAAGCTTCTCTATAGATAATGATTCACACAGAGAAAGTCACATAGAGAAAGCTTCTCCAGACGTAATGGTCCATACAGAGAAAGTCACATAGAGAAAGCTTCTCCATAGATAATGATTCACACAGAGAAAGTCACATAGAGAAAGCTTCTCCAGACGTAATGATCCATAAAGAGAAAGTCGAGTGTTAAATATTTCTCGATGTTCTAATATTTTGACATAATTGTGTGTTACCTTGAGTGTAGGCGGTGCCGTCTTCGTACAACATGTTGACAACAGTTGATGAGAGCTTTACTTCGCCAATATTTGTGGGAGACATGTCGATGAGATCGAAGAGAGCTTTACTTCGCCAATATTTGTGGGAGACATGTCGATGCTTGGATCCAGCCTAACCATGACAGCGTTGATATCTTGTTAGTTTGACCTTCAAACTTGCTCTCCTGCATAACCTCCAACCTTGCCCTCTTTTATCGCTTTCAACCTTTCCCACTTCTACGACCTTCAAGCGTTGCTTTGCGGGACCTTCAACCTTACCCTCTTCTGTGACCTTCAGCCTTTCAGCTTGCGTGGCCGTTTCCTTCCTGTATGACCTTCCATCTCTTTTGCATGATCTTCTATATTACCTCTTGCATGACCTTCTATATTACCTCTTGCATGACCTTCTATATTACCTCTTGCATGACCTTCTATATTACCTCTTGCATTACCTTCTATATTACCTATTGCATGACCTTCTATATTACCTATTGCATGATCTTCTATATTACCTATTGCATGATCTTCTATATTTCCTCTTGCATGATCTTCTATATTTCCTCTTGCATGATCTTCTATATTACCTCTTGCATGATCTTCTATATTTCCTCTTGCATGATCTTCTATATTCCTCTTGCATGATCTTCTATATTACCTCTTGCATGATCTTCTATATTACCTCTTGCATGATCTTCTAAATTACCTCTTGCATGATCTTCTATATTACCTATTGCATGATCTTCTATATTACCTCTTGCATGATCTTCTATATTACCTCTTGCATGATCTTCTATATTTCCTCTTGCATGATCTTCTATATTTCCGCTTGCATGATCTTCTATATTACCTATTGCATGATCTTCTATATTTCCTCTTGCATGATCTTCTATATTTCCTCTTGCATGATCTTCTATATTACCTATTGCATGATCTTCTATATTACCTATTGCATGATCTTCTATATTACCTATTGCATGATCTTCTATATTACCTATTGCATGATCTTCTATATTACCTATTGCATGATCTTCTATATTACCTATTGCATGATCTTCTATATTACCTATTGCATGATCTTCTATATTACCTCTTGCATGATCTTCTATATTTCCTCTTGCATGATCTTCTATATTTCCTCTTGCATGATCTTCTATATTTCCTCTTGCATGATCTTCTATATTACCTATTGCATGATCTTCTATATTTCCTCTTGCATGATCTTCTATATTTCCTCTTGCATGATCTTCTATATTTCCTCTTGCATGATCTTCTATATTACCTATTGCATGATCTTCTATATTACCTATTGCATGATCTTCTATATTACCTCTTGCATGATCTTCTATATTTCCTCTTGCATGATCTTCTATATTTCCTCTTGCATGATCTTCTATATTACCTATTGCATGATCTTCTATATTACCTATTGCATGATCTTCTATATTACCTATTGCATGATCTTCTATATTTCCTCTTGCATGATCTTCTATATTTCCTCTTGCATGATCTTCTATATTACCTATTGCATGATCTTCTATATTACCTCTTGCATGATCTTCTATATTACCTCTTGCATGATCTTCTATATTACCTCTTGCATGATCTTCTATATTTCCTCTTGCATGACCTTCTATATTACCTCTTGCATGATCTTCTATATTACCTCTTGCATGATCTTCTATATTTCCTCTTGCATGATCTTCTATATTTCCTCTTGCATGATCTTCTATATTACCTCTTGCATGATCTTCTATATTTCCTCTTGCATGACCTTCTATATTACCTCTTGCATGATCTTCTATATTACCTCTTGCATGATCTTCTAAATTACCTCTTGCATGATCTTCTATATTACCTCTTGCATGATCTTCTATATTTCCTCTTGCACGATCTTCTATATTACCTCTTGCATGATCTTCTATATTACCTCTTGCATGATCTTCTATATTTCCTCTTGCATGACCTTCTATATTACCTCTTGCATGATCTTCTATATTACCTCTTGCATGATCTTCTATATTACCTCTTGCATGATCTTCTATATTACCTCTTGCATGATCTTCTATATTACCTCTTGCATGATCTTCTATATTTCCTCTTGCATGATCTTCTATATTACCTCTTGCATGATCTTCTATATTTCCTCTTGCATGACCTTCTATATTACCTATTGCATGATCTTCTATATTACCTCTTGCATGATCTTCTATATTACCTCTTGCATGATCTTCTATATTACCTCTTGCATGATCTTCTATATTTCCTCTTGCATGATCTTCTATATTACCTCTTGCATGATCTTCTATATTTCCTCTTGCATGATCTTCTATATTTCTCCCGTGCATGTCCTTGTATATGTCCTCCTAGGTGTCTTTGTATATTTCCCCTTTGCATGGCCTTCTGTATTTCCCTCCAGTATCTCTCTCTCTCTCTCTCTCTCTCTCTCTCGCTCTCTTTCTGCGATCAAGACTCAATCAGATTAGGATTCCAGACTCTCTCATGAAGTCAGCTGTCTGTTTAAACGAATCGATTGCCCCATATAGTTTTTCTAGTATGACCTTCTACATAATTCCTCTAGTATGACCTTCTACATAATTCCTCTAGTATGACCTTCTACATAATTCCTCTAGTATGACCTTCTACATAATTCCTCTAGTATGACCTTCTACATAATTCCTCTAGTATGACCTTCTACATAATTCCTCTAGTATGACCTTCTACATAATTCCACTAGTATGACCTTCTACATAATTCCTCTACTATGACCTTCTACATAATTGTTCTAGTATGACCTTCTACATAATTCCTCTAGTATGACCTTCTACATAATTCCTCTAGTATGACCTTCTACATAATTCCTCTAGTATGACCTTCTATATAATTCCTCTAGTATGACCTTCTACATAATTCCTCTAGTATGAATTTCTAGAACATCATGATCATCGCACGATCCGCGAGCCAATTGTGGCCCTTTTGATGGCCTTTTTGATGGCCCTTTTGATGGCCCTTTTGATGGCCCTTTTGATGGCCCTTAAAAAGCGTAAAGTACCCCCGTCACGCCAAGTGGCGTATAGGGAATATGGTGTTAGTGACCATAAATTTTACAGACCTTCGGCACATGATTTTTGGGGTAATGTGGTCGGTATTACGCCCGTGCCGCTTGACTTTCCCAGAAAAAAAATCCTGTACCCATTAAAGGCTGGGTGTTCACCCAGCGTCGTCGGTTGAGATTGAACCCTATCCCTTGTCCTTTGTAGGTCAGTTCACTAACCACTGAGCTATCGCGGCTCCTTTTGATGGCCCTTGGCTCTCCTTAACGGTTTCAATTAACATTTCTTTAAAAGCCAGTGCTATTATTGTTAAACTGTGGGTGCTGGATAGACCACGTGACCTGATTTGTAAACTTCCACTCATTATTCCTTCATGCAATCTCCCAGTCCATTCTCCCAATTGTAATATCTCAGTTAATTCTCCATTCACATAATTACCCCGCCCATTCTCCCGACCCATAAACTTCATGCAATCTCCCAGCCCATTTTCACCTCTTATAAACTATCACAATTTTCTCTTCTCATGTAATATCCCCGCCCATTCTCCTCTCATGTAATATTGCCGCCCATTCTCCCCTCATGTAATATCCCCGCCCATTCTACCCCTCATGTAATATTGCCGCTCATTCTCCCCTCATGTAATATTCCCGCCCATTCTCCCCTCATGTAATATTCCCGCCCATTCTCCCCTCATGTAATATCACCGACCATTCTCCCCTCATGTAATATTCCCGGCCATTCTCCCCTCATGTAATATTCCCGCCCATTCTCCCCTAATGTAATATTCCCGCCCATTCTCCCCTCATGTAATATTGCCGCCCATTCTCCCCTCATGTAATATTCCCGCCCATTCTCCCCTCATGTAATATTCGCGCTCATTCTCCCCTCATGTAATATCCCCGACCATTCTCCCATCACGTTAATTCTCAACCCATTCTTCTCTCTTGTAAACTAGCATACTTTCTCCTCTCATGTTATCTCCCAGTCAATTAAAACTTCATGCTTTCTCCCAGCACATTCATCTGACCTGTAAGCATCCACATATTCAATACTCATGTAATCTTCCAGCCCATTCTCCCCTCATGTAATCTTCCAGCCCATTCTTCCCTCATGTAATCTTCCAGCCCATTCTCCCCTCATGTAATGTTCCAGCCCATTTCCCCTCATGTAATCTTCCAGCCCATTCTTCCCTCATGTAATCTTCCAGCCCATTCTCCCCTCATGTAATCTTCCAGCCCATTTTTCCCTCATGTAATGTTCCAGCCCATTCTCCCCTCATGTAATGTTCCAGCCCATTCTCCTCCCATGTAATCTTCCAGCCCATTCTTCCCTCATGTAATCTCCCAGCCCATTCTCCCCTTATGTAATCTTCCAGCCCATTCTCTCCTCATGTAATCTTCCAGCCCATTCTCCCCTCATGTAATCTTCCAGGCCATTCTCCCCTCATGTAATCTCCCAGCCCATTCTCCCCTCATGTAATCTTTTAAGGCCATTCTCCCCTCATGTAATCTTCCAGGCCATTCTCACCTCATGTAATCTTCCAGCCCATTCTCTCCTCATGTAATCTTCCAGCCCATTCTCCCCTCATGTAATCTTCCAGCCCATTCTTCCCTCATGTAATCTTCCAGCCCATTCTCCCTCATGTAATCTTCCTGCCCATTCTCCCCTCATGTAATCTTCCAGCCCATTCTCCCCTCATGTAATCTTCCAGCCCATTCTCTCCTCATGTAATCTTCCAGCCCATTCTCTCCTCATGTAATCTTCCAGGCCATTCTCCCCTCATGTAATCTTCCAGCCCATTCTTCCCCCATGTAATCTTCCAGCCCATTCTCTCCTCATGTAATGTTCCAGGCCATTCTCCCCTCATGTAATCTTCCAGCCCATTCTTCCCCCATGTAATCTTCCAGCCCATTCTCTCCTCATGTAATCTTCCAGCCCATTCTCCCCTCATGTAATCTTCCAGCCCATTCTCCCCTCATGTAATCTTCCAGCCCATTCTTCCCTCATGTAATCTTCCAGCCCATTCTCTCCTCATGTAATCTTCCAGCCCATTCTCCCCTCATGTAATCTTCCAGCCCATTCTCCCCTCATGTAATCTTCCAGGCCATTCTCCCCTCTAATGATCTCCCCGTCATTCTTCTCCTATGTAATCCTTCAACCCACATAACTCACCATTACCACCCCCACAACTCACCATTACCACCCACACATCAACAAGCTCACACGTCATCATATGAAGCCCTCATCCTTGACCATCACACGCATCCAGAAAGTCGCGACGCACGTAGAATAATTCCGACTCCGATAAGCCAGAGAAGAAATCTCTATTCATGAGAGCGGGTCACGTGAGTGGTCTGTAGAGACAGCTGCCAAATCCCACAGGCATGTTGCAAAATGGCTGCCGATGTTCCAGTTAAGCGCTGGTTTATTTTTTTTAATTAACTGTTCTATAGAACATTAATAATTGATCACATTTGACGGACGTTCTTGACGCGTGAATCAGTGGAACTGCGTCCCTAAAGCTGACCCCTGCTGATATATAGATCCAGATCTTTACAATGGACATCTACATTGGTAATTATGCGATCGCATAATCTGGCCTTGACAAGCGCGTACTCAAGAGATCGATAATAGAAATGGAATAGCTAGATCGTTCTGTCAGCTCGGACCCACACGAGTCAACGACCATAGTCGCTCGCATGGGAGACTAAGGCGTAAGTCCCTGTCTGATCCAGCTATCTGTTTATGGACTCTGTTAGCATGAATTTTTGTAGTTACAAATATGGCAATATTCGTTCTGTAGTCACTGAGTGGGTCAGTATTTGTGGCTTTATCTGTAACACGAGTCAGTGTTTGTAACACGAGTCAGTAGCTGTAACACGAGTCAGTGTTTGTAACACGAGTCAGTGTTTGTAACACGAGTCAGTGGTTGTAACACGAGTCAGTGGTTGTAACACGAGTCAGTGTTTGCAACACGAGTCAGTGGTTGTAATACGAGTCAATAGTTGTAACACGAGTCAGTGGTTGTAACGCGAGTCAGTGGTTGTAACACGAGTCAGTGGTTGTAACACGAGTCAGTAATTGTAACACGAGTCATTAGTTGTAACACGAGTCATTAGTTGTAACACGAGTCAGTAGCTGTAATACGAGTCAGTAGTTGTAATACGAGTCAGTAGTTGTAATACGAGTCAGTAGCTGTAATACGAGTCAGTAGTTGTAACACGAGTCAGTAGTTGTAACACGAGTCAGTAATTGTAACATGTATCAGTAGTTGTAACACGAGTCAGTAGCTGTAACACGAGTCAGTAGTTGTAACACGAGTCAGTAGCTGTAACACGAGTCAGTAGTTGTAATACGAGTCAGTAGCTGTAATACGAGTCAGTAGTTGTAACACGAGTCAGTAGTTGTAACACGAGTCAGTAATTGTAACATGTATCAGTAGTTGTAACACGAGTCAGTAATTGTAACATGTATCAGTAGTTGTAACACGAGTCAGTAATTGTAACACGAGTCAGTAGTTGTAACACGAGTCAGTAGCTGTAACACAAATTCCGCATTTGCAGCTTTAGTGAGCAATTGAAATACGAGTCAGTAGTTGTAAAACGAGTCATTACACGATTCAGTAGTTGCAACTTTAGCGAGCAGTTGTAACACGAGTCAGTACTAATGATCCTTTAGAGATTAGAGAAAGAATCAATTCTACATCGCACAACATTATCTATGCCATCATATGCAAGTGATGTAAGATGACCTATATTGGCGAATCCATGCGCCGTCTAAAGACTGAAGCCGGAAACAGCTTCTTGATATCACTCGAGATGCAGGTAACCCCAATATCATCCCACTTCAATTCTAAGGGCCGTCAGGGTAAGGCAGAAGTCCAAGTAACTGGCCTGTTGTCATGTTTTTTCTGACAGTTTTCACTTTAGAGAATCGTCTGATCGCCCGTATGGGTTGCCTCACCCCACGGGGCATCAATGTATCCCTTTGTCACGGATAATCTATTACCCCTCTCTATCTCTCCCCACATTCACCCTCTTTTTCTTTCCCTCACTCCCATTTCATTTCCGTTTGCCCCCTTCCCTCTCCTTTCTTTCCTCCCCTGCTCCTGTTTTGCCCCCCCCCCCAACCCTGACGTGATCTTCTCAGACGGTATTCAGGAGCATTTTTCCCCACCTCCTGCACCACCAGTGCTCGATAATCCCCTATTATACACCTCATTTATCGCCATGTTAACTGAGAAACGTGAGCTTTGTTTGCTTGTTTTACTCCATATATACACTTCCCTATCTCTAGTGATTACCTGTGTCACTCCTGACTGCCTCTCACACCTCATTATACCACCATGTTATCTAGTGCGACGTCTCCTCTAATTACGTAACTGATTTCCCTACCCCCCCCCCCCTTTCCTGCGTCCCATTTGACTCACAGTCATTGGCTGGGAGCTTCTGGATCTTGCCTCAGTTAAGTCTCTGTTTAATTTTATATATTAAAAAAAAAAGTAAAGTGCCCACGTCACGCCAAGTGGCGTATAGGGAATATGGTGTTAGTGACCATAAATTTGATGGACCCTCGGCACATGATTTTTGGGGTAATGTGGTCGGTATTACGCCCGTGCCGCTTTACTTTCCCAGAACAAAAATCCGGTACCCATTAAAGGCTGGGTGAACCGGAAGCAGTCGGCTTGGATCGAACCCTACCTCTTGTCCTTTGTAGCCCAGTTCACTAACCACTGAACTATCGCGGCTCCCAATTGTATATATATTTTAACCTAATAATTTTCACGTTTTTATCTGTTTTTTTTTTATCCTCCGATATGTAAAACATCACTCTTTCATTTCATCTCTTATCCATCTGTTTATTCCCTCATCATTTAACTGACCCGCTTATCGTGGATGTAGTAGAGTTAATCTTTATTTTGTTGTTTGTGTTGTTCCCATTTTCTGAGAAAGGCCGCGTGTAGGCCCATTACTCTGTTTGTTGTTGTGTTCCTGTTTGTAAAGCTGTCACTATACCTTGTAGAAGTGTACGTTACAGCACTTGCTCCTGCTACCAGCTTTACCGCAGCACTGCCATTATTTGCATGTTCCCCACGAGTCAGTAGTTGTAATTGTGGTGAGCAGTTGTAACACGAGTCAGTAGTTGTAACTTAGGTGAGCAGTTGTAACACGAGTCAGTAGTTGTAACTTTGGTGAGCAGTTGTAACACGAGTCAGTGGCTGAAAGGTCATGCAAAGTCATACTGTGGATGTAATACTCATCGTTACTTGGAACATCAACAAATTGTGGTAAATTCCCTGAATAGTTTAAAGTTGTTGACGATGTCCACGTGACCCCAATCTTTACAAAACTTCATTGTTTGACCAGCGTCCTGTATCTGGGCCACCTAAAACTCAACACTTGTCCTGATCTATGTACGAGGTAACTGCTCGCTCTCACACGGGAACTTCACGATCGTGTGTCACAACTTTGCAGTCATATACGATAACAATATGCACATACGACAAATGCCCTCACACATACTATAACTGCTGTCACATAAACGATAACCCTCCTTACATATACGATAACAATATGCACATACGACAAATGCCCTCACACATACTATAACTGCTGTCACATAAACGATAACCCTCCTTACATATACGATAACAATATGCACATACGACAAATGCCCTCACACATACTATAACTGCTGTCACATAAACGATAACCCTCCTTACATATACGATAACAATATGCACATACGACAAATGCCCTCACACATACTATAACTGCTGTCACATAAACGATAACCCTCCTTACATATACGATAAATGCTTTCACATTAACGGTGATTGTCCACACGTATGCTCCGAGTGCTCCCACTCAAACGATGACTACCCTCATACATACGTAACACCCTCGTTAAGTGCTCCACCCCACACACATGCTCCGAGTGCTCCCACTCAATGCGATAACTACCATATCCAATGACATTATCTCCCCACAAACACAAAGAGAAAGGCCAGTCTTGTCATTTCTGACCTCGGTATTGATAAATGTATCGATCTCTGTGAAAGTCAACGAAATCAACTCGATCTGTGTGTCACAACTCAAACAATATCCCGTTCTGGAATAACGTTTGTCCAGCCTCAATCTGCTTGCAAGATTCTTCTCGTCCGTGATTTCATAGACACAGAACAGATTGCTTTGTTGACATGTTGGCTGCGGCCCGCACGCGTTGGTCGTATCTTGTTATTCAATCATCACCGTTTTGGAGACTTCACAATTACTGCAAGCTCTGTCCATCTCTACTGTTCTCCCATTCTCCACAGGAACACGACGTTGTGACTCCACTGATTCGTGTGTCATATTCTCCAGGTTACATATATCCTTCTTACTGACTTCATTCTTGGAGTACTGTCTCCGCATCGAAGGTTGGCTACCATGGAGCGCCATTCTGCTCTGTCTCTTGCTTTGGTGGTGCAGGTTGTCATAGACTGACTTGTCCATCTTTTGATGTTACTCGTCCATGTTAGTCTTGGTCTGCCTCTGTCTCTTTTACCTTGTATTTTCCCCTCCAAGATTACTTTTAGTAGACTGATGTGTCTTTTAACATGGCCCAAAAATCTCATTTGTCTTGTTTAAATATAATGTTTAGTAGTTCTCCTTTCATTGTTAGTTATTTTAAAACTTCATCGTTTGTTTTATTTTCTTTTCATCCAATTCTTCCTATTCTTCTATAAATCCACATTTCAAAGGCTTCAATTTTCTGTTTTCTTACCTAATGTCCTTGTATCGGCCCCATACAGCAATGTATGGACTTACTGGCTCGACAACTAGATTCCCACAAGCCCAACTTCCAACTCCTAAGCTCAAACAGACTCGATAACAACCTATCACCGTCAGCATGTTCTATCACCGACAGCTTGTTCCATCACCGTTAGTTTGTTCTATCACCATCAGCTTGTTCTATCACCGTCAGGTTGTTCTATCACCGTTAGCTTGTTCTATCACCATCAGCTTGTTCTATCACCGTCAGGTTGTTCTATCACCGTTAGCTTGTTCTATCACCATCAGCTTGTTCTATCACCGACAGCTTGTTCCATCACCGCCAGCTTGTTCTATCACCGTCAGCTTGGCCTATCACCGTCAGCTTGGTCTATCACCATCAGCTTGTTCTATCACCGTCAGCTTGTTCTATCACCGTCAGCTTGTTCTATCACCATCAGCTTGTTCTATCACCGTCAGCTTGTTCTATCACCGTCAGCTTGTTCTATCACCATCAGCTTGTTCTATCACCGTCAGCTTGGTCTATCACCGTCAGCTTGTTCTATCACCGTCAGCTTGGTCTATCACCGTCAGAAGGTTCTATCACCGTCAGCTTGTTCTATCACTGTCAGCTTGGTCTATCACCGACAGCTTGTTCTATCACCGTCAGTGTGTTCTATCACCGTCAGCTTGTTCTATCACCATCAGTGTGTTCTATCACCATCAGTGTGTTCTATCACCATCAGTGTGTTCTATCACCGTCAGCTTGTTCTATCACCATCAGTGTGTTCTATCACCGTCAGCTTGTTCTATCACCATCAGCTTGTTCTATCACCATCAGTGTGTTCTATCACCATCAGTGTGTTCTATCACCATCAGTGTGTTCTATCACCGTCAGCTTGTTCTATCACCATCAGCTTGTTCTATCACCATCAACTTATTCTATCACCATCAGTGTGTTCTATCACCGTCAGCTTGTAATATCACCGTCAGTTTGTTCTATCACCGTCAGCTTGTACTATCACCGTCAGCTTGTAATATCACCGTCAGTTTGTTCTATCACCGTCAGCTTGTACTATCACTGTCAGCTTGTACTATCACCATCAGCTTATTCTATCACCATCAGGGTGTTCTATCACCGTCAGCTTGCTCTATCACCATCAGCTTGTACTATCACCATCAGTGTGTTCTATCACCGTCGTCTTGTACTATCACCATCAGCTTGTACTATCACCATCAGTGTGTTCTATCACCGTCAGCTTGTTCTATCACCATCAGCTTGTACTATCACCATCAGGGTGTTCTATCACCATCAGCTTGTTCTATCACCATCAGCTTTTACTATCACCATCAGTGTGTTCTATCACCGTCAGCTTGTACTATCACCGTCAGCTTGTAATATCACCGTCAGTTTGTTCTATCACCGTCAGCTTGTACTATCACCGTCAGCTTGTTCTATCACCGTCAGCTTGTACTATCACCATCAGTGTGTTCTATCACCATCAGCTTGTACTATCACCATCAGTGTGTTCTATCACCGTCAGCTTGTACTATCACCATCAACTTGTTCTATCACCATCAGCTTATTCTATCACCATCAGTGTGTTCTATCACCGTCAGCTTGTTCCATCACCATCAGTGTGTTCTATCACCGTCAGCTTGTTCCATCACCATCAGTTTGTTCTATCACCGTCAGCTTGTTCCATCACCATCAGCTTGTACTATCACTATCAGTGTGTTCTATCACCATCAGCTTGTACTATCACCATCAGTGTGTTCTATCACCGTCAGCTTGTAATATCACCATCAGCTTGTACTATCACCATCCGTTTGTTCTATCACCATCAGTTTGTTCTATCACCATCAGTGTGTTCTATCACCGTCAGCTTGTAATATCACCATCAGCTTGTACTATCACCATCAGTGTGTTCTTTCACCATAAGTTTATTCTATCACCGTCAGCTTGTTCTATCACCATCAGCTTGTTCTATGACCGTCATCTTGTTCTATCACCGTCAGCTTGTTCTATCACCATCCGCTTGTTCTATCACCGTCAGCTTGTTCTATCACCATCAGCTTGTTCTATCACCATCCGCTTGTTCTAACACCATCAGCTTGTTCTATCACCATAAGATTGTTCTATCACCATCAGCTTGTTCTATCACCATCAGCTTGTTCTATCACCATCCGCTTGTTCTATCACCATCAGCTTGTTCTATCACCGTCAGCTTGTTCTATCACCATCCGCTTGTTCTATCACCATCAGCTTGTTCTATCACCATCCGCTTGTTCTATCACCATCAGCTTGTTCTATCACCATCCGCTTGTTCTATCACCGTCAGCTTGTTCTATCACCATCCGCTTGTTCTATCACCGTCAGCTTGTTCTATCACCGTCAGCTTGTTCTATCACCGTCAGCTTTATCTATTGCCGTCAGTATATTTTAGGTCGCACCAAATTCTGAATGCAAAGAATGATTTATGTTCTTCGCCACGCTGAAATATGTCCAGAACTGAGCAGACCTATGTCGTACACAGAGCTCGGTAAGTCAAGAAAGTAACTCAACCTATTGGTGTATCTCCGGTGCATCCGAGAGCTGCATGTAGGCCCTCATTCTGAACAAATTCCAACCTTGCTATCTGAGGTGAGGAGAAAGTAGGCAATCACAAACCATAATCCAGTAGAGAGAGAGAGCAGCACAGCCTGCATGAGAGAGTGAGCAATCACAAACCATAATCCAGTAGAGAATGAGAGAGAGAGCAGAGAGCAGCACAGCCTGCATGAGAGAGTGAGCAATCACAAACCATAATCCAGTAGAGAGAGAGAGAGCAGCACAGCCTGCATGAGAGAGTGAGCAATCACAAACCATAATTCAGTAGAGAGAGAGAGCAGCACAGCCTGCATGAGAGAGTGAGCAATCACAAACCATAATCCAGTAGAGAGAGAGAGAGAGCAGCACAGCCTGCATGAGAGAGTGAGCAATCACAAACCATAATCCAGTAGAGAGAGAGAGAGAGAGATAGCAGCACAGCCTGCATGAGAGAGTGAGCAATCACAGACCATAATTCAGTATAGAGAGAGAGAGAGAGAGAGAGAGAGAGAGCAGCACAGCCTGCATGAGAGAATGAGCAATCACAGACCATAGTTCAGTAGAGAGAGAGAGAGAGAGAGAGAGAGAGAGAGAGATCAACGCCAGCCTGCATGAGAGAGAATATTCACGATTGCTGGAGGTTCATCCTATCATGTCAATGCTTCATTCACATTGATTCTATCACACTCACCAGCAATGTTAACTCCCTCAAAGGCCCATAATCTAAACTCCGACTAGAGCACCCATAATCTAAACTCCAACTGGACCACCCATAATCTAAACTCCGACTAGACTACCCATAATCTAAACTCCAACTGGACCACCCATAATCTAAACTCCGACTAGACTACCCATAATCTGAACTCCGACTAGACCACCCATAATCCCGACTCCACTTGATTGTAGTCTCCCCGTGTATTTGGGAATATGAGGGTCCGTCCATCATCGTCCCGCTATACACACATAGACATATCGTCACGTTATACAGACATTGACATATCGTCACGTTATACAGAAATAGAGTTACAGTCACGTTAACCAGACATAGACTTACCGTCATGTTATCCAGACATAGACTTACCGTCACGTTATCCAGACATAGACGTACCGTCACGTTAACCAGACATAGACTTGCGTCACGTCAACCAGACATAGACTTGCCGTCATGTTAACCAGACATAGACTTGCGTCACGTCAACCAGACATAGACTTGCCGTCATGTTAACCAGACATAGACTTGCCGTCACGTCAACCAGACATAGACGTACCGTCACGTTAACCAGACATAGACTTGCGTCACGTCAACCAGACATAGACTTACCGTCACGTTAACCAGACATAGACTTGCGTCACGTCAACCAGACATAGACTTGCCGTCACGTCAACCAGACATAGACTTGCCGTCACGTCAACCAGACATAGACTTGCCGTCACGTCAACCAGACATAGACTTGCGTCACGTCAACCAGACATAGACTTGCGTCACGTCAACCAGACATAGACTTGCCGTCACGTCAACCAGACATAGACTTGCGTCACGTCAACCAGACATAGACTTGCCGTCACGTCAACCAGACATAGACTTGCCGTCACGTCAACCAGACATAGACTTGCGTCACGTCAACCAGACATAGACTTGCCGTCACGTCAACCAGACATAGACTTGCCGTCACGTCAACCAGACATAGACTTGCCGTCACGTCAACCAGACATAGACTTGCGTCACGTCAACCAGACATAGACTTGCGTCACGTCAACCAGACATAGACTTGCCGTCACGTCAACCAGACATAGACTTGCGTCACGTCAACCAGACATAGACTTGCCGTCATGTTAACCAGACATAGACTTGCGTCACGTTAACCAGACATAGACTTGCGTCACGTCAACCAGACATAGACTTGCCGTCAAGTTAACCAGACATAGACTTGCCGTCATGTTAACCAGACATAGACTTGCCGTCAAGTTAACCAGACATAGACTTGCCGTCATGTTAACCAGACATAGACTTGCCGTCATGTTAACCAGACATAGACTTGCCGTCATGTTAACCAGACATAGACTTGCCGTCATGTTAACCAGACATAGACTTGCGTCACGTTAACCAGACATAGACTTGCGTCACGTCAACCAGACATAGACTTGCCGTCAAGTTAACCAGACATAGACTTGCCGTCATGTTAACCAGACATAGACTTGCGTCAAGTTAACCAGACATAGACTTGCGTCATGTTAACCAGACATAGACTTGCCGTCATGTTAACCAGACATAGACTTGCCGTCAAGTTAACCAGACATAGACTTGCCGTCAAGTTAACCAGACATAGACTTGCCGTCAAGTTAACCAGACATAGACTTGCCGTCAAGTTAACCAGACACAGACTTACCGTCACGTTAACCAGACATAGACTTGCCGTCAAGTTAACCAGACATAGACTTGCCGTCAAGTTAACCAGACACAGACTTGCCGTCAAGTTAACCAGACACAGACTTGCCGTCAAGTTAACCAGACATAGACTTGCCGTCACGTTAACCAGACATAGACTTGCCGTCACGTTAACCAGACATAGACTTGCCGTCAAGTTAACCAGACATAGACTTGCCGTCAAGTTAACCAGGCTATAGACTTGCATCACGTTAACCAGACACAGACTTGCCGTCAAGTTAACCAGGCTATAGACTTGCATCACGTTAACCAGACATAGACTTGCCGTCAAGTTAACCAGGCTATAGACTTGCATCACGTTAACCAGACACAGACTTGCCGTCAAGTTAACCAGACATAGACTTGCATCACGTTAACCAGACATAGACTTGCCGTCACGTTAACCAGACATAGACTTACCGTCACGTTAACCAGACATAGACTTGCCGTCACGTTAACCAGACATAGACTTGCCGTCACGTTAACCAGACATAGACTTGCCGTCACGTTAACCAGACATAGACTTGCCGTCACGTTATCCAAACATAGACTTGCCGTCACGTTATCCAAACATAGACTTACAGTCACGTTATCCACACGTCACCCAAATTTTAAAAAATGTCAAATGTGAAAACAAATCACCCAACACTTGTGACGCCTTCGAGCTCTAGACACATGACGTTATTCTACCTATAACCACCCGTGCTTTCAATGCTGAAAACGTCACACATTTTGAGTGTTTCCTTCCAGCCCCACGGGCCTCCATAACACTATAGATGGCTTTAATCAAACTCTGGATTTGGAGAAACCTGTATAAAAACGTTTGAGATATTCCATGAATCGACACACCTGAGATATTGATTAGTCACGTTTACCTGAACGGTCCATGTGTTATAGGATATTGATGTTTTTTTTGTCTTTATATTACTTTTGTTATTATTTTTGAAGCCACATCACATTACATTGATCACAACGTAGTCAACACATTCATCACAGACTTTCTCATTGTCAATCATAATCAAGCTTATTGATTTGTTAACCTGGCACGTGATACATAATAGTGGGTGCACTTCTCTTAGAATTAATGTTCTTTAATTCTGGACATCTCTGAGGCTAGTGCCGATTGATATGATTGTCCACAAGTGCTTTGTGCAACATGTAACATTCAATCTCTCCATCAACTTACTTACGACTTCTTATAGGAAATATGAAGCACAACTTGGAAACACTCTCAAAACTCTTTCACAGCAACTAAATGTTCATATGTTCTAATTAACTTGTTATGTCTTCTGTTCAACTAATTTCTTAAGTCGCTGATATCTTTACTACTCTCTAGTCTGTTCCGTAATAACTTCTCAACTAACTTAAAGCTGCAAACTACTTTTGACTTTCAAATCCTTATTACTTTTCCTGACTACTGAACTACCAACTTAACTTTTCCTGGCTACTGAACTACCAACTTAACTTTTCCTGGCTACTGAACTACCAACTTAACTTTTCCTGGCTACTGAACTACCAACTTAACTTTTCCTAGCTACTGAACTCCTAACTACTAACTCACTGAATGGCGTTCCTAACTCTCTAAAAACCTATTGTGTCAAAGTTTAAATGCCCAAACATCGCTCTTCGTGGGGACGTGGGGAATAGCTGTAGTCAATGAAATTGTCGCAATTGTCGCGAAGTGACAATTCGCAGCCCCCCCCCCCCCCCCCCCGACCAATTAGATCTCATAATCCTGACCCATGGTTGATCTGTGTCTAAGACTAGACCAAAACAAACTGTGACTCCGTGAGTAACCTCAGATCAGCTTGACCTCTTCAGCGTTTCAAAATAATGAGGTTATTTCATGACTTTGACCTCTCCTGGTAGTTGTTTGTCAACCTATTTACCTGATGGTCAAGCCATGCTGTCTAACCATGCGTTTATCCCCACTTCCACAACCTGCTTGGAAAATGTATATTCTCCTTGAACTTATTATGCCCAGTACTATTCTGTCCCCTTCCTTCACCTCCATCCTCCGTGGGTTGTCCACTACCCACTATGAACTTTCCATTCTCAAAACTTGTTATTCTGTCACTAATACTGATGACAGCTATTCTATGTTACTGTCATAGTCTATTAAGAACTGGGTACCGGTTGAGTTACCTGCCCCATACTCTCATTCACCTTTACTGTTACACATGTCTTGACTGATTGTGCCTGACTAGTATATATAGTCCATGTCTTGACTGATATTGTGCCTGACATTTCTCTACAGTCCACGTCTTGACTGATTGTGCCTGATTTATCTTTACAGCCCATGTCTTGGCTGATTGTGCCTGACTTATCTTTACAGTCCATGTCTTGACTGATTGTGCCTGACTAGTATCTATAGTTCATGTCTTGACTGATTGTGCCTGACTTATCTTTGCAGTCCATGTCTTGACTGATTGTGCCTGACTAGTATCATTTGTCCATGTCTTGACTGATTGTGCCTGACTTATTTACAGTCCATGTCTTGACTGATTGTGCCTGACTTATCTTTACAGTTCATGTCTTGACTGATTGTGCCTGACTTATCTTTACAGTCCATGCCTTGACTGATTGTGCCTGACTTATCTTTACAGTCCAATTCTTGACTGATTGTGCCTGACTTATCTTTACAGTCCATGTCTTGACTGATTGTTTCTGACTTATCTTTACAGTCCATGCCTTGACTGATTGTGCCTGACTTATCTTTACAGTCCAATTCTTGACTGATTGTGCCTGACTTATCTTTACAGTCCATGTGACTGATTGTGCCTGACTTATCTTTACAGTCCATGCCTTGACTGATTGTGCCTGACTTATCTTTATAGTCCATGTCTTGACTGATTGTGCCTGACTTATCTTTACAGTCCATGTCTTGACTGATTGTGCCTGACTTATCTTTACAGTCCATGTCTTGACTGATTGTGCCTGACTTATCTTTACAGTCCATGTCTTGACTGATTGTGCCTGACTTATCGTTACAGTCCAATTCTTGACTGATTGTGCCTGACTTATCTTTACAGTCCAATTCTTGACTGATTGTGTCTGGCTTGGGCTACTTTCCAGGAGGACTGTTTGGCGAGGGCGACGAGCACAGCAGCATCCAGAACGCCTTCCGCTACGCCGTCTACCGCATCAACCACGACCGCCACCTGCTGGCCAACACAAAACTCACCTACGACATCCAGAGCTTGCCAGTCAGAGACAGCTTCTCCGCCTCCAGGAAAGGTTGGCCAGCCAGTCTCTCTTGTTACAGCCTGAGATCTCTATAATGGGGTGTTTCTCTCTGTCTTGATGGTGTGTTTTGTTTAAGTGAGTGTTTCTCTCTGTCTTGATGGTGTGTTTTGTTTAAGTGAGTGTTTATGTCTTGATGGTGTTTAAGAGACTGTTTCTCTCTATCTTGATGGTGTGTTTTGTTTAAGAGAGTGTTTCTCTCTATCTTGATAGTGTGTTTTGTTTAAGAGAATGTTTCTCTCGATCTTGATGGTGTGTTTTGTTTAAATAAGTGTTTATGTAGGTCTTGATGGTGAGTTTTGTTAAAGAGAGTGTTTCTCTCTGTCTTGATTGTGTGTTTCGTTTAAGTGAGTGTTTATGTTAGTCTTGATGGTGTGTTTTGTTTAAATGAGTATTTATGTAGGTCTTGATGGTGTGTTTTGTTTAAGAGAGTGTTTCTCTCTATCTTGATGGTGTGTTTTGTTTAAGAGAGTGTTTCTCTCTATCTTGATGGTGTGTTTTGTTTAAATGAGTGTTTATGTAGGTCTTGATGGTGTGTTTTGTTTAAGTGAGTGTTTCTCGCTCTCTTGCTAGTGTGATTTGTTTTAAGAGAGTGTTTCTCGCTGTCTTGCTGGAACGTTTTGTTTTAAGTGAGTGTTTATGTTAGTCTTGATTGTGTGTTTTGTTTTAAGTGAGTGTTTCTCGCTGTCTTGATAGTGTGTTTTGTTTTAAGTGAGTGTTTAACGCTTTCTTTATGTGTGTTTTGTTTTAAGGGAGTGCTTCTCGCTGTCTAGATGGTGTGTCTTGGTTGAGTGAGTGTTTATATTAAACCTGAGTGTGGGTTGTCCTGTAGTCTGTGTTTGTGTAGGTTACTGTATGTGTGAAGAAGGAGATTTGGTGTTGATATGTTATTGGTTATGGAAGGCCTCGGTATCACTGCAAACCAATCAAAATCCATAATTGCTCAACAGCCCGTGCCAGTGGAATCATCCGAATTACTAACTCATCTCCCAAACAAAGAAAGGTTACTGTAGTCCCCATCGTAGCAGTCTCAGCACACGCCAAAAGTCATAAGGCGAAAGCGCGCAGAAAGTGAACACAGTCAACTGTTCCCTGTCATACGATATCATCCTTCATCGTAAACAGTTGGGACATCGAAACATGATCAAAACGGATGAATCACACAGCTCACAGTGTGCACAGAGCACTTAACTCAGTAGCTCCTGCAACAAGCCGAACTTGGAATATGAGGAAACTTCAAGAAGGAACACCCTTCAGACATAGCCTTCAATGGTTCCTGCCGCCTATTCAGAAGTTCACGTCGTCCCGAAAATGATGACCATCATATTGAGAAAAAAAAATGTATAGCGCTTGATGATGTTAGGACATCGTTCTTGACACCAACCGAACATATAAACACAGTCGTCGAATTATCCCCGTCACACATCAAACAACAGACCCTACGGTTAGCGAACAACGAAAGAAACACGGTGCAAATTCCCAAAGAGGAAAATCTTCGGTCGACTTGACGAAGCAATCCATTAATGCGTTTCAGCATGTAAATAACTTGCGTCAAAAATCCCAACGTCGGCCATTGAACAGCACTCACTGTCAATGACATATTGTCATGTTGATATGTGTGGTATATAAAGTGTATGGGTGTAGATATGCGATGTATATACGTATGTTCTGGTGTCGGTGTTGATATATGTTGTAAATGTGTTGTATTTAAAGGATGTTCATATGTGGGTGTTGATATATATATATATATATATATATATATATATATATATATATAAAAAGGGTGTTGATATATATATAAATATATATATATATATATATATATATATATAAACATAGAGAGGCAGTAATTGTTAACTGAGAGAAGGTAAACATAGAGTCTGTAAATGTGGACTGAGAGAAGGTAAACATAGAGAGACAGTAAATGTCGACTGAGAGAAGATAATATTAGCGATGATCTCGTTCATTGTCACGACCGTATTGAATCAATAAGCGATGCAATAAATGAGTTCTGTACCCCGTCAGCTAGAACCGATCAGTTTTAGGCCTCTCTGATCTGCGGAATAAGTCAGATAGGGTGGAGATGATGGCAACCGTCGGAAAACCGTGAGTATAGCGTGGACTGCTTATAGACGGGACTGCTTATAGACAGGATTGCTTATAGACGAGACTGCTTATAGACAGGATTGCTTGTAGACAGGGTTGCTTATAGACGAGACTGCTTATAGACGAGATTGCTTATAGACGAGACTGCTTATAGACGGGACTGCTTATAGACAGGGTTGCTTATAGACGAGACTGCTTATAGACAGGATTGCTTATAGACGGGACTGCTTGTAGACAGGGTTGCTTATAGACGGGGTTGCTTATAGACGGGGTTGCTTATAGACGAGACTGCTTATAGACGAGACTGCTTATAGACAAGGCTGCTTATAGACGGGACTGCGTATAGACAGGGTTGCTTATAGACAGGGTTGCTTATAGACGAGACAGCTTATAGGCAGGGCTGCTTATAAACGGGACTGCTTGTAGACAGGGTTGCTTATAGACGGGGTTACTTATAGACGGGACTGCTTATAGAAGGGACCGCTTATAGTCGGGACTGCTTATAGACTGGGTTGCTTATAGACGGGACTGCTTATAGACAGGGTTGCTTATAGACGGTACTGCTTATAGACAGGGCTGCTAATAAACAGGGCTGATTATCGACAGGGCTGCTCATAGACAGTGCTGCTCATATACGGCATTGCTTATAAACAGTACTGGTTATAGACAGGGCTGATTATACACAATACTGTTTATGGACAGTACTGCTTATAGACGGGGCTGCTTATAGACAGTACTGCTTATAGACGGGGCTGCTTATAGATGGCATTGCATATAGACAGTACTGGTTATAGACATGGCTGCTTGTACACAATACTGCTTATAGTCAGTACTGCTTATAAACAGTGCTGGTAAGAGACAGGGCTGCTTATAGATAGGACTGCTTATAGATAGTGCTGCTTATAGACAGGGATGCTTATAGACAAGGCTGCTTATAGACAGGGTTGCTTATAGACGGGGCTACTTATAGACAGGGCTGCTTATAGACGGGCTGCTTATAGACAGTACTGCTTATAGACAGTACTGCTTATAGACAGTTCTGCTTATAGACAGGGCTGCTTATAGACGGGGCTGTTTATAGACAGTACTGCTTATAGACAGGGATGCTTATAGACATTTCTGATTATAGACAGGGCTGCTTATAGACAGGGTTGCTTATAAACAGGGCTGCTTATAGACATTGCTGCTTATAGACAGGTCTCCTTATAGACAGCACTGCTTATAGACAGGGCTGCTTCTAGACAGGGCTGCTTATGGACATGGCTGCTTATAGACATGGCTGCTTATAGACGGTACTACTTATAGACAGGGCTGCATAAACAGGGCTGATTATCGACCGGGCTGCTCATAGACAGTGCTGCTCATATACGGCATTGCTTATAAACAGTACTGGTTATAGACAGGGCTGCTTATACACAATACTGCTTATGGACAGTGCTGCTTATAGATAGGGCTGCTTATACACAATACTGCTTATAGACTGGTCTGCTTAAAGACAGTACTGCTTATAGACGCGGCTGCTTATAGACAGTACTGCTTATAGACGGGGCTGTTTATAGACTATACTGATTATAGACAGTACTGCTTCTAGACAGGGCTGCTTATAGACATGGCTGCTTATAGACAGTATTGCTAATAGGCAGGCCTGCTTATAGACAGGGCTGCTAATAGACAGGGGTGCTTATGGACAGGGCTGCTATAGACAGTACTGCTTTTATACGGAACATCTTATAGACAGGGCTGCTTATAGACAGGGCTCCTTATAGACCTGGCTGCTTATAGACAGTACTGCTTTTATACAGAACATCTTATAGACAGGGCTGCTTATAGACAGGGCTCCTTATAGACCTGGCTACTTATAGACAGTACTGCTTATAGACGGTGCTGCTTATAGATAGGACTGCTGATAGACGGTGCTGCTTATTGATAGGACTGCTAATAGATAGGACTGGTTATAGAAGGTGCTGCTTATCGATAGGACTGCTTATAGACGGTGCTGCTTAGTGATAGGACTGCTTATAGACGGTGCTGCTTATTGATAGGACTGCTTATAGACAGGGCTGCTTATAGACGGGGCTGCTTATAGACAGGGATGCTTTTAGACACTGCTACTTACAGCCAGGCCTGCTTATAGACGGTACTGCTTATAGACAGGGCTGCTTATAAACAGGGCTGATTACAGACAGGGCTGCTTATAGACATGGCTGCTTATAGACATGGCTTCTTATAGACGGTACTGCTTATAGACAGGGCTGCTTATAAACAGGGCTGATTATCGACAGGGCTGCTTATAGATGGCATTGCATATAGACAGTACTGGTTATAGACAGGGTTGCTTATACACAATACTGCTTATAGTCAGTACTGCTTATAAACAGTGCTGCTAATAGACAGGGCTGCTTATAGATAAGGCTGCTTATAGATAGTGCTGCTTATAGACAGGGCTGCTTATAGACAAGGCTGCTTATAGACAGGGCTGCTTATAGACATGGCTGCTATAGACAATACTGCTTATATACAGAACTGCTTATAGACAGTAAAAAAGTAAAGTACCCCCGACACGCCAAGTGGCGTATAGGGAAATATGGTGTTAGTGACCCTATATTTTACAGACCTTCAGCACATGATGATTTTTGGGGTAATGTTGTCGGTATTACGCCCGTGCTGCTTTACTTACCCAGAAAAAAATTCCAGTACCCATTTAAGGCTGGGTGAACCCGGAAGCCGTCGGTTGGGATCGAACCCTACCCTTTGTCCTTTGTAGCCCAGTTCACTAACCACTGAGCTATCGCGGCTCCCGCTTATAGACAGTGTTGCTTATAGACGGGGCTGCTTATAGACGGGGCTGCTTATAGACGGGGCTGCGTATAGACGGGGCTGCTTATAGACGGGGCTGCGTGTAGACGGGGCTGCTTATAGACGGGGCTGCTTATAGACGGGGCTGCGTATAGACGGGGCTGCTTATAGACGGTGCTGCGTATAGACGGGACTGCTTATAGACGGGGCTGCGTATAGACGGGGCTGCGTATAGACGGGGCTGCTTATAGACGGGGCTGCTTATAGACGGGGCTGCGTATAGACGGGGCTGCTTATAGACGGGGCTGCTTATAGACGGGGCTGCTTATAGACGGGGCTTCGTATAGACGGGGCTGCTTATAGACGGGGCTGCGTATAGACGGGGCTGCTTATAGACGGGATTGCTTATAGACGGGGCTACTTGTAGACGGGGCTGCTTATAGACGGGCTGTTTATAGACAGTACTGCTTATAGACAGTACTGCTTATAGACAGTACTGCTTATAGACAGTACTGCTTATAGACTGGGATGCTTATAGACAGGGCTGCTTATAGACGGGGCTGCTTATAGACAGTACTGCTTATAGACAGTACTGCTTATAGACAGTACTGTTTATAGACGTGACTGCTTATAGACAGTACTGCTTATAGAAAGTACTGCTTATAGTCAGTACTGCTTATAGACAGTACTGCTTATAGACAGTACTGCTTATAGAAAGTACTGCTTATAGATTGGGCTGCTTATAGACGGGGCTGCTTATAAACGGGACTGCTTATAGACGGGGTTGCTTTTTGACGGGGCTGCTTATAGACAGGGATGCTTATAGACAGGGATGCTTATAGACAGGGATGCTTATAGACTGGGCTGCTTATAGACGGTGCTGCTTATTGATAGGACTGATTATAGATAGTGCTGCTTATATACGGGGCTGCTTATAGACGGTGCTACTTATAGACGGTGCTGCTTATAGACGATACTGCTTATAGACGGTGCTGCTTATAGACGGTGCTGCTTATAGACGGTGCTGCTTATAGACGGTGCTGCTTATTGATAGGACTGATTATAGATAGTGCTGCTTATAGACGGTTCTGCTTATTGATAGGACTGATTATAGATAGTGCTGCTTATAGACGGGGCTGCTTATTGATAGGACTGATTATAGATAGTGCTGCTTATAGACGGGGCTGCTTATAGACGGTGCTGCTTTTAGACGGTGCTGCTTATTGATAGGACTGCTTATAGACGGTACTGCTTATAGACGGTGCTGCTTATAGACGGTGCTGCTTACAGACGGTGCTGCTTATAGACGGTGCTGCTTATAGACGGGGCTGCTTATTGATAGGACTGCTTATAGACGGTGCTGCTTTTAGACGGTGCTGCTTATTGATAGGACTGCTTATAGACGGTGCTGCTTATAGACGGTGCTGCTTATTGATAGGACTGATTATAGATAGTGCTGCTTATAGACGGGGCTGCTTATTGATAGGACTGATTATAGATAGTGCTGCTTATAGACGGGGCTGCTTATAGACGGTGCTGCTTTTAGACGGTGCTGCTTATTGATAGGACTGCTTATAGACGGTGCTGCTTATAGACGGTGCTGCTTATAGACGGTGCTGCTTACAGACGGTGCTGCTTATAGACGGTGCTGCTTACAGACGGTGCTGCTTATAGAAGGGGCTGCTTATAGACGGTGCTGCTTACAGACGGTGCTGCTTATAGACGGGGCTGCTTATAGACGGTGCTGCTTATAGAAGGGGCTGCTTATAGATAGGACTGCTTATAGACATGGCTGCTTATAGATAGTACTGCTTATAGACAGGACTGCTTATAGATAGGACTACCTTCTACATCCTCGTCTGCCATCACTACCTTCTACCTCTCCGTCTGTCATCACTACCTTCTACATCTCCGTCTGTCATCAGTACCTTCTACATCTCCGTCTGTCATCAGTACCTTCTACATCTCCGTCTGTCATCACTACCTTCTACATCTCCGTCTGCCATCACTACCTTCTACATCTCCGTCTGCCATCACTACCTTCTAAATCTCCGTCTGTCATCACTACCTTCTACATCTCCGTCTGTCATCACTACCTTCTACATCTACGTCTGTCATCACTTCCTTCTCTACATCTCCGTCTGTCATCACTACCTTCTACATCTCCGTCTGTCATCACTCCCTTCTCTACATCTCCGTCTGTCATCACTACCTTCTACATCTCCGTCTGCCATCACTACCTTCTACATCTCCGTCTGCCATCACTATCTTCTACATCTCCGTCTGTCATCACTACCTTCTACGTCTCCGTCTGTCATCACTACCTTCTACATCTCCGTCTGTCATCACTACCTTCAACATCTCCGTCTGCCATCACTGCCTTCTACATCTCCGTCTGTCATCACTACCTTCAACATCTCCGTCTGTCATCACTACCTTCAACATCTCCGTCTGTCATCACTACCTTCAACATTTCCGTCTGTCATCACTACCTTCTACATCTCCGTCTGTCATCACTACCTTCTACATCTCCGTCTGTCGTCACTACCTTCAACATCTCCGTCTGCCATCACTACCTTCTACATCTCCGTCTGTCATCACTACCTTCTACATCTCCGTCTGTCATCACTACCTTCAACATCTCCCCCTGTCATCAGTACATTCTACATCTCCGTCTGTCATCAGTACCTTCTACATCTCCGTCTGTCATCACTTCCTTATCTACATCTCCGTCTGTCATCACTACCTTCTACATCTCCGTCTGCCATCACTACCTTCTACATCTCCGTCTGCCATCACTATCTTCTACATCTCCGTCTGTCATCACTACCTTCTACATCTCCGTCTGTCATCACTACCTTCTACATCTCCGTCTGTCATCACTACCTTCTCCATCTCCGTCTGTCATCACTCTCTTCTCTACATCTCCGTCTGTCATCACTACCTTCTACATCTCCGTCTGTCATCACTACCTTCTACATCTCCGTCTGTCATCACTACCTTCTACATCTACGTCTGTTATCACTACCTTCTACATCTCCGCCTGTCATCAGTACATTCTACATCTCCGTCTGTCATCAGTACCTTCTACATCTCCGTCTGTCATCACTTCCTTCTCTACATCTCCGTCTGTCATCACTACCTTCTACATCTCCGTCTGTCATCACTCCCTTCTCTACATCTCCGTCTGTCATCACTACCTTCTACATCTCCGTCTGCCATCACTACCTTCTACATCTCCGTCTGCCATCACTATCTTCTACATCTCTGTCTGTCATCACTACCTTCTACATCTCCGTCTGTCATCACTACCTTCTACATCTCCGTCTGTCATCACTACCTTCTCCATCTCCGTCTGTCATCACTCTCTTCTCTACATCTCCGTCTGTCATCACTACCTTCTACATCTCCGTCTGTCATCACTACCTTCTACATCTCCGTCTGTCATCACTACCTTCTACATCTCCGTCTGTCATCACTACCTTCTACATCTCCGTCTGCCATCACTACCTTCTACATCTCCGTCTGTCATCACTACCTTCTACATCTCCGTCTGTCATCACTACCTTCTACATCTCCGTCTGTCATCACTACCTTCTACATCTCCGTCTGTCATCACTACCTTCTCCATCTCCGTCTGTCATCACTCTCTTCTCTACATCTCCGTCTGTCATCACTACCTTCTCCATCTCCGTCTGTCATCACTCTCTTCTCTACATCTCCGTCTGTCATCACTACCTTCTACATCTCCGTCTGTCATCACTACCTTCTACATCTCCGTCTGTCATCACTACCTTCTACATCTCCGTCTGCCATCACTACCTTCTACATCTCCGTCTGTCATCACTACCTTCTACATCTCCGTCTGTCATCACTACCTTCTACATCTCCGTCTGTCATCACTACCTTCTACATCTCCGTCTGTCATCACTACCTTCTACATCTCCGTCTGTCATCACTACCTTCTACATCTCCGTCTGTCATCACTACCTTCTACATCTCCGTCTGCCATCACTACCTTCTACATCTCTGTCTGTCGTCACTACCTTCAACATCTCCGTCTGCCATCACTACCTTCTACATCTCCGTCTGTCATCACTACCTTCTACATCTCCGTCTGCCATCACTACCTTCTACATCTCCGTCTGTCATCACTACCTTCTACATCTCCGTCTGTCATCACTACCTTCTACATCTCCGTCTGCCATCACTACCTTCAACATCTCCGTCTGCCATCACTACCTTCTACATCTCCGTCTGCCATCACTACCTTCTACATCCCCGTCTGTCATCACTACCTTCTATATCCCCAGTCTGCCATCACTACCTTCTACATCTCCGTCTGTCATCACTACCTTCTACATCCCCAGTCTGTCATCACTACCTTCTATATCCCCAGTCTGCCATCACTACCTTCTACATCTCCGTCTGTCATCACTACCTTCTACATCTCCGTCTGCCATCACTACCTTCTACATCCCCGTCTGTCGTCACTACCTTCTATATCCCCAGTCTGTCATCACTACCTTCTACATCTCCGTCTGTCATCACTACCTTCTACATCTCCGTCTGCCATCACTACCTTCTATATCCCCGTCTGTCATCACTATCTTCTACATCCCCAGTCTGTCATCACTACCTTCTATATCCCCAGTCTGCCATCACTACCTTCTACATCTCCGTCTGTCATCACTACCTTCTACATCCCCCGTCTGTCATCACTACCTTCTACATCTCCGTCTGTCATCACTACCTTCTACATCCCCGTCTGTCATCACTACCTTCTACATCTCCGTCTGCCATCACTACCTTCTACATCCCCGTCTTTCATCACTACCTTTTACATCCCCGTCTGTCATCACTACCTTCTACATCGCCGTCGCCCATCACTACCTTCTCCATCTCCGTCTGTCATCACTCTCTTCTCTACATCTCCGTCTGTCATCACTACCTTCTCCATCTCCGTCTGTCATCACTCTCTTCTCTACATCTCCGTCTGTCATCACTACCTTCTACATCTCCGTCTGTCATCACTACCTTCTACATCTCCGTCTGTCATCACTACCTTCTACATCTCCGTCTGCCATCACTACCTTCTACATCTCCGTCTGTCATCACTACCTTCTACATCTCCGTCTGTCATCACTACCTTCTACATCTCCGTCTGTCATCACTACCTTCTACATCTCCGTCTGTCATCACTACCTTCTACATCTCCGTCTGTCATCACTACCTTCTACATCTCCGTCTGTCATCACTACCTTCTACATCTCCGTCTGCCATCACTACCTTCTACATCTCTGTCTGTCGTCACTACCTTCAACATCTCCGTCTGCCATCACTACCTTCTACATCTCCGTCTGTCATCACTACCTTCTACATCTCCGTCTGCCATCACTACCTTCTACATCTCCGTCTGTCATCACTACCTTCTACATCTCCGTCTGCCATCACTACCTTCTATATCCCCGTCTGTCATCACTATCTTCTACATCCCCAGTCTGTCATCACTACCTTCTATATCCCCAGTCTGCCATCACTACCTTCTACATCTCCGTCTGTCATCACTACCTTCTACATCCCCCGTCTGTCATCACTACCTTCTACATCTCCGTCTGTCATCACTACCTTCTACATCCCCGTCTGTCATCACTACCTTCTACATCTCCGTCTGCCATCACTACCTTCTACATCCCCGTCTTTCATCACTACCTTTTACATCCCCGTCTGTCATCACTACCTTCTACATCGCCGTCGCCCATCACTACCTTCTACATCTCCGTCTGTCATCACTAACTTCTATATCCCGAGTCTGTCATCACTACCTTCTACATCTCCGTCTGCCATCACTACCTTCTACATCTCCGTCTGTCATCACTACCTTCTATATCCCCAGTCTGCCATCACTACTTTCTACATCCCCGTCTGCCATCACTACCTTCTACATCCCCGTCTGCCATCACTACCTTCTACATCCCCGTCTGCCATCACTACCTTCTATATCCCCGATCTGCCATCACTACCTTCTATATCCACAGTCTGCCATCACTACCTTCTATATCCCCAGTCTGCCATCACTACCTTCTATATCCCCAGTCTGCCATCACTACCTTCTATATCCCCAGTCTGCCATCACTACCTTCTATATCCCCAGACAGCCATCAATACCTTCTATATCCCCAGTCTGCCATCACTACCTTCTATATCCCCAGTCTGTCATCACTACCTTCTACATCCCCGTCTGTCATCACTACCTTCTACATCCCCGTCTGTCATCACTACCTTCTACATCCCCGTCTGTCATCACTACCTTCTATATCCCCAGTCTGTCATCACTACCTTCTATATCCCCAGTCTGCCATCACTACCTTCTATATCCCCAGTCTGCCATCACTACCTTCTATATCCCCAGTCTGCCATCACTACCTTCTATATCCCCAGTCTCCCATCACTACCTTCTATATCCCCAGTCTGCTATCACTACCTTCTATATCCCCAGTCTCCCATCACTACCTTCTATATCCCCAGTCTGCCATCACTACCTTCTATATCCCCAGTCTGCCATCACTACCTTCTATATCCCCAGTCTGCCATCACTACCTTCTATATCCCCAGTCTCCCATCACTACCTTCTATATCCCCAGTCTGCCATCACTACCTTCTATATCCCCAGTCTCCCATCACTACCTTCTATATCCCCAGTCTGCTATCACTACCTTCTATATCCCCAGTCTCCCATCACTACCTTCTATATCCCCAGTCTGCCATCACTACCTTCTATATCCCCAGTCTGCTATCAGATAGAGCAGAACGTAATCGCAGTGTTCGGACCCCGGGCCCCCAGCCTTGCTGGCTACGTCAACTCCCTGTGTGCCTCCATGCAGATCCCTCACCTCGAGATGAGGAGCGAGCCAGCAGGCCTCCTGGACGCCCCTGCTCACGCACTGACAGTCAACCTACAACCCGGGCCCTCACAGATCTCTAAGGCTTACACGGACCTGCTTGCCTTCTACGGTTGGACTGAGATGCTGGTCGTCTACGGCACTGAATATGGTTTGTGGTGTGTGTATTTGTGTGTATTTGTGTGTATTTGTATGTATTGTGTGTGTGTATGTTGTTTTGTGTGTGTGTGGTTACGTCCTACCCTCCCTGAACCGTCCTACCCTCCCTGATCCGTCCAACCCTCCCTGATCCGTCCAACCCTCCCTGATCAGTCCTACCCTCCCTGATCCGTCCAACCCTCCCTGATCCGTCCAACCCTCCCTGATACGTCCAACCCTCCCTGATCCGTCCAACCCTCCCTGATCCGTCCAACCCTCCCTGATCAGTCCTACCCTCCCTGATCCGTCCAACCCTCCCTGATACGTCCAACCCTCCCTGAACCGTCCAACCCTCCCTGAACCGTCCAACCCTCCCTGATCCGTCCAACCCTCCCTGAACCGTCCAACCCTCCCTGATCCGTCCAACAGATTAGGGCCTGTGATATATCCACCCAACTCCTGATAGTTGATTTGACTCGAAGCTAAGGACACGTGATCGATAGGACACGCCCTGAACAACAGAAATGACTAAAAACTCTGGTCGTGACGGCTTCTTGTGGCAAAGCGCTGTATCGATTGTCATAGCCACAGACTTCATCAGGGTCTCAGTCGCTCTTGTTATGTTTTCTTTGACAATTATTTTGTTTTTTCCTTTTTTATGTCAACAATGTTTTGTATGTAGAGAAGTAAGATACGCCATCGTGTTGGTATGTGACGGGAGAGAGGGTCGGAGTTGGTATGTGACGGGAGAGAGGGTCGGAGTTGGTATGTGACGGGAGAGAGGGTCGGAGTTGGTATGTGACGGGAGAGGGTCGGAGTTGGTATGTGACGGGAGAGAGGGTCGGAGTTGGTATGTGACGGGAGAGAGGGTCGGAGTTGGTATGTGACGGGAGAGAGGGTCGGAGTTGGTATGTGACGGGAGAGAGGGTCGGAGTTGGTATGTGACGAGAGAGAGGGTCGGAGTTGGTATGTGACGGGAGAGAAGGTCAGAGTTGGTATGTGACGGGAGAGAAGGTCAGAGTTGGTATGTGACGGGAGAGAAGGTCAGAGTTGGTATGTGACGGGAGAGAGGGTCGGAGTTGGTATGTGACGGGAGAGAGGGTCGGAGTTGGTATGTGACGGGAGAGAGGGTCGGAGTTGGTATGTGACGGGAGAGAAGGTCAGAGTTGGTATGTGACGGGAGAGAAGGTCAGAGTTGGTATGTGACGGGAGAGAGGGTTAGAGTTGGTATGTGACGGGAGAGAGGGTTGGAGTTGGTATGTGACGGGAGAGAGGGTCGGAGTTGGTATGTGACGGGAGAGAAGGTCAGAGTTGGTATGTGACGGGAGAGAGGGTCAGAGCTGGTATGTGACGGGAGAGAGGGTCAGAGCTGGTATGTGACGGGAGAGAGGGTCAGCGATCTTCCTCCTTGTTCCCAACTCAGTGACCAGGTACCAATATTTTATCATCTGGGTCGTCTGGGACAAGCTGCGTATCGACTAACAAATGTTTATGTTTATATTGAGTTGTTTTCTTTTCAAATGTTTATGTTTATATTGAGTTGTTTTCTTTTCAAATGTTTATGTTTATATTGAGTTGTTTTCTTTTTCAAATGTTTATGTAAATATTCTATTGTTTTCTTTTTCAAATGTTTATGTTTATATTCAGTTGTTTTCTTTTTCAAATGTTTATGTAAATATTCAATTGTTTTCTTTTTCAAATGTTTATGTTTATATTGAGTTATTTTCTTTTTCAAATGTTTATGTTTATATTGAGTTGTTTTCTTTTTCAAGTGTTTATGTTTATATTGAGTTGTTTTATTTTTCAAATGTTGATGTTTATATTGAGTTGTTTTCTTTTTCAAATGTTTATGTTTATATTGACTTTTTTGGATACTTTCAATGCCTTGTTTTAGCTACTTCGCTTGCTCATATCTGGGCATGTTTATTGAGTTGTGTTTGAGATGAGATCAGACTTCATCAAGGGATAGAAAACACAAGCGACCACGATCCAAATCTACAAGTAACTTTCCAAGACAAGGCATTTAAAAGAGCACAACTGTGGGAGATACTAGCAACACAACGAACTGAGGAAAAAAAAGCTAGGAATAATTCTCGTCATTGAATACATAATGAAACAACAGATAAAATAATTTGATCACATGATAACACTGAAAGATGAAAATATAACACAGCGAGCCTTGAACAAATGCAACCAGTATCGGAGGATCGACCACAACATATGAGATACTTCCTTGTTTGTAGAATGTTATGTTTCCTTGCCCATAATTTCAGAGGAAGGCCGCTAATACTTTGACATTTCAGGTGGTGCCAAACTTGGGGCTAGGTCAGCTGTGGTGTTACTTCATGTTTGAGAGAAAGTTTTTCCTCCAGTGAAATACGAGTTATCAGACACTGACTTATTGAATCGAACAGCCAGGATTGGTTGGGCAGATTTAGGAAATAGATGTGATATCAAGCAATCATGTCTCGATGTCGTTGTCAGGAATTGATGTGATAGCCAGATGAACAGTCTGTGTGAGTCAACAGAGAAACCTTCCATAGAAGCGTCAAGCGCGATTTAACAAGTTTACAAGTTGACTATACCTGCTTTGAGCAAGAGAAAAGGTAACTATACACATGGAACAGCCCTGGAGATAAGATGAGGAATCAAATAGATGACATAATGATAAAAGAAAGGTTCCGTAACAGCGTAAAGATAGCCGAAACCTATCCAGGAGCAGATATTAACTCAGATCACAATCCTGTAATGATTAAAATGAAAATCAAACTAAAGAGAAACAAGCAAAAGTCTAGTTCATCAACAAATCCACTAGATATAACAGCTTTAAATCAAAAAGATATTAAAGATACCTGTACAATACAAGTGAAGAACACATACTAGAAGCTGCTAGAAGAAGGAATTGAGCAATACAGAAGAGAAAATCCTGATGAAAAATAAACAACCAAATGGCAATGCATAAAGAAAAGCATACAAGAAACCTGCGACACCTTAACAAAAAAGAAAAGAACGAAAAACAAAAATGGATAACTAACACCATCTTAGAAAAAATGGAAGAAAGGAGACAAGCGAAGAACACTGCCCAATACAATAAAATAGATAATGAAATACGCAAAATGTGCAAAAAGGCAAAAGAAGACTGGCTCAGCCAAAAATGTATAGAAAAAGAAACTATGAAGAGCAAACAAGACTTAAGAGGAATGCACACATAAATAAAGAGAATGACTAATAAAAATAAAAAAGCCACAAAAAGTGGATGCATTGCAGACAAAAAATGAAAAAATGCTAACAGACAATACAGATATAATAGATAGATAGCAGGAATATATAACAGAACTATTTCATGATCAAAGGGACAAGAAACCAATTATAAAATGTACATCAGGATATACAATGTTAAAATCTGAAGTGGAAAAAGCTATACAAAAAAATGAAAAAGGGAAAAACAGCGGGACCTGACAGCATACAGATATATATGATAAAAGCACTAGAAGATTTTGGCATTGAAGTGATAACAGATATATGCAACGACATATACCACACAGGATACATACCAAATGAACTAAAAACTGAATCAAGATCTGCTGTCTAGAATGCTGACCCATTGATGGCACTAACAAGATCTGCTGTCTAGAATGCTAGCCATTGATGGCACTATCAAGATCTGTTGTCTAGAATGCTAGCCATTGATGGCACTATCAAGATATGTTGTCTAGAATGCTAGCTGTTGATGGCACTATCAAGATCTGTTGTCTAGAATGCTAGCCATTGA